>PVJH01011894.1:0-66781 GCA_004026705.1 Nesogale talazaci | reverse complement strand
GGGGGGGGGAGGGGGAATATGTGGAGCTGATACCAAGGACCTAAGTAGAAGGAGGATGTTTCGAGAATGATGATGACAACAAATGTACAAATGTGGTCTGCATACAATAGATGTATGTATTGAGAGTGATGAGTTGTATGAGCCCCCAATAAAATTATTTTTTTAAAAAAGATTGCTATCATAAGGATTAAATAAGGTAGAACAAGCACTTAGGCTTTTAAAGGAAGGTTTTCCTAAATATTCTCTGCTTGTATGATGAGGGGAGTGGTGTAGTCTTTTTTTTATAGCTTAGGATGAAATCTGTCTGTCTGATCTTTTTCCCTGCCTGTGGGAGTGTGTGGTCAGCATGAGTACTTCCGTGGTGCTTCTCTCAGTTCCTGAACACACAGCTAGCCTCTTCCCTGCCCTTTTGTTTTGCTTCTGTAGTTGTGCATATGGCTTTGCTCCTCCATGTATGAATATTTGAAATTTAAGCATTTTAATTTATAGCGTATAATTGCACATTTGTCAACCCTTTGATGAGGGAGCCATGGTTTTTTCTCTCAGAGAATGGAATATGGAGGATACATAGGGAACACTGCATTTGTAAAGCATTTGCTGATTTTTGACAAAGATCCAAGAACAGTTTTTTTCTTCTTTTTAAAGGCCTTTTGCCATTGACCTCCCTGTACTCCCACCCGTTTTTCTGTTGCCTTTAGCTTTGGTTATAAAATTAAAAAAAAATTACTTTTATTGGGGGCTTTGACATCTCTTATCACAGTCCATACATTCCTCCAATGTGTCAAGCACATTTGCACATAGGCTGCCATAATCATTTTCAAAGCATTCTCTTCCCACTTGAGCACCTGATATCAGCTCCCCATTTCTTCCCTCTCTGTCCCCGACACTTTTTAATTTTCACGTAGTCACTTTTTCCTTTCTCTACTCAGTGGCATGCATAGAGAAGCATTCCTTACAACAATAATATGTAAATTTTTATATTTTCTGGGAGTCCTGGCCCTGTAGTGTGCTAACCACAACCCATCAACAGCTTGGCAGACAAAGGTGATGCTCTCTACACACAGAAAGGTTTAGTCTCAGAAACCCTTAGAGGACGTTCTGCACTCTCTCCTGTAGGGTGGTTATGAGTTTGATGGTAGGTTTTCTTCTACTTAAAAGTTTTTACATTTAAAACTCCAATTGGAATGAGGTGATATAGGCCTTAATGCCCCTCCACCCCATTCCCACTCCCACCAATGGCTAGCTACTGAGACATTTAGCCACTTGTTCTGTGGCCTGGGAAGCCTGTCACTGCCTCCCAGGCTCTCTGTAGTTCCTCTGCTTGACCTTGCACTGTGGCCTCTGGTTCCTTTGCCATTTCAGTCAGGGGTCACTGATGGCTTTTCTCTCTTGATGGTCATGAATTTCTCTCAGCTTCTGAGATGGTTCTCTCATGTCGAATTTTATGTTGACTCCATATGTCTTCAGTAATGAAAGGCATTAGCTAGAATTAGTGGGACACATAGGAACAATATGCCTGCCTTCTAGAATTTCAGCAAATAAAATTTAATGTTTTCATTCATGCCATTTTTATCACAGCTCAAGCCTGTACATAGTATCGGATCTCTTTCTTGATAGTTGTTAGATGCCTTTGAGTCACTCTTGCCTCACAGTGACCCTGTGTTCAGCAGACTCAAACACCGCCCCATCGGGTGCCTTTGTCACAGTCTGTTGCTATGAGTGAGCTCATTGTTCTATCAGTCTATGTTGTTGAAGGTTTTTTCAGTGGACCTCTGCTTTACTAAGCATGATGTCATTTTCGAGGGACTGATTTCTCCTGATAAACTCATTGGAAGTCCCAACATTTTGGTTCTAAGGAGCACTCTTGCTGGGTTAATCCAAGAAAGATTCCCCCCTTCCACCCTGATTTTGTGGTTGTTCAAGACCACAATTCAAAGACACGAGTATTTTTATTTTCTGACCCTTTTTCTGGTATCCTGTCTATTTCTGTATGTAACTACTTGGTAGGTTGTGTTGTCTGAAAGACTTGTCTGTTAGTGTGTTTTGTTGTTGTTGTTAAGGATACAGTTCTTTTGTCTGCAGCATCTTTGTCCAGTCACGCTAACAGGCATGTCTTTCTCTTGTCCTCAGCTTGTCAGCTGCACAGCCGCTTGGCCCCTGCCTTGTTCTGTGGCCTGGGAAGCCTGTCTCTCCCTCCCAGGCTCACTGTAGCCCTCTGCTCTGCGTTGCACTGTGGCCTTTAGTTCCTTTGTCATTTCAGTCAGGACTTGCTGATGACTTTTCTTTTTTGATGGTCATGAGTTTCTCTCTGCTCCTGAAATGACTCTCTTATTCCAAGAGAAATGGCAAAAATCCTCTCTATTTGTGTATCCCTACCCAATTGTTTGGTGGGAGTTACAAAGATAACTAAGTAAAAATAATTTTATTTCACTGCAGCAAATAATACATTTTGAACAACTATATGTATCACCAAACTCCAAAATCACTGCCATTACATTGATTCATAGGGACCCCGTAGAACAGGGGTCCCCTTATGAGTTTCCAAGACTGTAACTCTTTTTTTTTGGGGGGGGGGGCGGGCATCACTGCCTCTGGTGGTCGTGGGCGCTACCCAGTGCTACTCCTGAGAGCTGCTGCTGGATTTGAACCACCAAGTCTGCGGGCCGCAGTCCCACACTCAACCACTTGCTCCACCAGGGCTCAGCCCCTGACTATAACTCTTTACAGAAATAGACACCCCATTGCAGAGCGGCTGGTGGTTTTGAACTGCTAACCTTGAAGTTAACAGTCCAACCTGTACCTACTGTGCCCCCTAGGCTCCATCTATATCACATGTTATTCTTTTTCTTTTGATTCTATGGATTATCTGGGGTATTTGGTCTAGGGGGTGTGCTCATTCACATGTTTGTGACCTCTATACAGTGCTCATACTAGTATATAGGCTAACCCTTGTACCTGTGGTATCAGGGGAATTCCCAGTAGCAAGACAGGACAAATCCCTATTAGGCTGCACTTTTTAAGCCTCTGTTTGCATATAATTTGTTAATAGAAATACTCAATAAGTGGAGGAGACAACTTCTCGATGTGATGAGAGGCAAAGCTATGGACCAACAAAAAAAGAAAGAAAAATCCCAAACAAAATGAAAACTCACTGCCATCGAGTCCCTGCCTACTAGCAGTGATAGGGTGGAACTGCCCCATGAGTTCGTGAGACTAGCTGTTTGCAGGAGTAGAACACCCCATGTGGGGCTGAGAAGCTTGCATATAGAGAAGTCTGACCAAACCGCCAGTCATATTTGCACTTGTTTACCACAGATGGTTCAGGAGTTAGCCATGTGCATGTCTAATGGAAATGCTTCCAAGGCAGTGAGAGCAGCAGGGCAAGTACCCTTGTGTGCAAGGGTGCTTGCTTTATTCCTGGAGCAGCAAAGAAAGGTCAGTCCCTGTGCCTGGCGAGTTGGGAGCACACAGGAAAGTAGTGAAGGGCAGACAGCAAGCCGCAGAGCCGTGTGCTCTTGGACCAGGGTTTGACTTGTACAGTCCTAGACTTCTCTGTTTGAAACGCAGAGCCATAGAAGAGTTTTCTCCCTTTTTTCCCTAAATATACTTTATTGTTTAGTGGTTACTCAATGGGCTGCTAACTTGCAATGTCAGCAGTTTGGAACCACCAGCTCCTCTGAGTGAGAAAGTTGAGCCTTTCCATTCCTGTAAAGATCTATATGCTTGGAAACCCAGAGGGGGGGGGGCAGTGCTGCTCTGCCCTTCAGTATTGACTCGATGGCAGTGAGTTTGGTTTGTTTGTTGGTTTAACTTTAATATATGCCAAGGGAGTTATGGGGGTACTTTTGGGTAAGCATTGTGCTGCTAACTACAAAGCTGCTTGGTCTGTGTTTCTAACCCACCAGCCTCTCCTGAGGAGAACAATGATGCTGTCTACTCGCAGAAAGATTTACAGCTTCTTAAACCCTATGTAGAGTTTGAATTTTGTTGTTTTTCTGTACACCTAAGAAATTTTTCCAAAAATGCTTATGAATCTATTGACTTTGGATATGGAAATATGCTACAGCACAGTTTAACAATACCTAAAATGTATCATTTGTGATGATTGTAAAACATAATTTCAGAGAAGTTATTAATTACACATGCATATGGTATCACTGAACATGAATAAAACCTGAAAGGCTAAATCTTATTTGGAAAGTTTCCTGAAGACAGACTCTGTAAATAAAGGAATAAGAGAGGTAAGATCAAAAATTGAAGGGAAAACTTGTTTATTGTATAATCAACTGTAAAGGTTTGGTAGTTTCTTCTGTCCCCAATTTGTCGTTCTCTCTCTAGTTTTAAAGGTGCATCACAGTAGAGGATCTAGGTGTAAAGCACTGGGTCAAATCCAGAAAAGGTTTCCTCTTAAAATAAGCAGAACTTTACTGCTACAAGAAGCTCCAGCTCTGAAGGGAAACCAAACCCTGCCTCACCAACCTAATCATAGAATTTGAATAATTCGAGAAAGTGACAGAGGGGCCTTGAGAATGATTTGGATTTTGTGGAGGGGCTGGAGGTGGGGGAGTTGTCATTCAGTCACTATTTAATTGTTCAATCTCCAAAGATTGAGGCTTCATTTATTCATTGCTTCTGAGGAGGATTCTGGCTGTACCTTTTCCAACACAGATCTGCACATTGTTCTGGCAGGCATGGTACTTTTCAGTATTCTTTGCCAACACACTGGTTCAAATGCATCAATTCTTCTTTATTCGTGGTCCAACTTTCACATGTGTATATGGCGATTGAAAATCATCATGAATTGAGATGTGGATTATACCTCAACAAAAATGAAACAAGGATTTTCACAATTGGACCAATAAGCAATTTTATAATAAGTGGTGAAAATATTGAAATTGTCAAGGATACTATTTGCTATGATTCATAATCAACACCAATCAGGGAGTTAAATAGCATAACGCCTTGGACAGATCTTCTGTAGAGGACCTCTTTAAAGTGTTCTAAAGCAAAGATAACGCTTTGAGGAGGAAGGTGTGCCAGACCCAGTTTGTGGTATTTAAAATGCCACAACCCCATAATGCATGTGAAAGGTAGCCAGTGAATAAGGACAACTGAATTAGGACAACTGAAGAATTAATGCCTTTGAATTATGGGGTTGTAGGAGAATATTGTGGGCTACCAGAAGAATGGAAAATCTGTCTTGAAAGACACACAACTAGAATTCTTGAAAGGGAGGATGGGGAGACTTTACCTCATGTACTTTGGACATGTTAGTAGGAGGTACAATTCCTGGAAAAAGGCATCATGTTTGTGATCAAGTAAAAGTTCAGTGAAAAGAGGGAAGACCCTCATCAAGATGGGTTGGCAAAGTGGCTTCAATAATAAACTTGAATATAGCAACAATTTTTTTTCTTTTTTTTTTTTTTTTTTTAGGCATCACTGCGCTCAGGTGGTGGGAGTAGGAGGCCCAGCCTTTGCTCCTGGGAGCCGGAATTGAACCTCCATCCCAGTGGGCCACAGTCTCGCGCACAACCACTATGCCACCGGGGCTCAGCCCTATAACAACAATTTTGAGGATGGTTCAGGGCCTGGGCAGTGTTTCATTCTGTTAAACATGAGATAGATGAATCAGATGGAATTAGTGGCCCTGATGAAGCGTTATGAAGACGACTGTTTACTCTTGGGTCCCTAAAACTTAGCAAACAGTTTTGAACATTGTAGCAGGCATATGTGTGTATGAATGTAAAACTAAGTGACTCATATACATCCATTAGATTATTACAAAATACTGTGGGAGCACAGAGGAGGAAGTGACTAGTTGTTCCTGTTAATGACAGAGTGAAAAAAGACTCAGAAATTCACTGGCTGGGAAGGGCAGGAAAGATAGAGTGGAAAAGCATGACACACTGAAAACAAGTTTGGCAAACTAGTTTTTTTGAGTGCGTGCACATCAGGGGAGTGGGGTGGCCCAAGAAGAGACTGGTAAGATAGACCGGAGTCACCATTGCAGAACTATCTTGTCTGGAAATTTGTTCTGTGGACAGTAGGGGACTGTTGGGAGCTTTGTTGTTGTGTGTGCTTTAACAGGAATATTAAGAGGTTGATTAGGATTATGATTAATTCCTTAAAAACATCAGTTTTGAGCAAACAAATGTTGATGCCATTTTTTAAGTTACAAACATACACTTAAAGTTAAATACTTATATTTTGGGGGCTCTTACATCTCTTATCAAAATCCACACATTCATCCAGTGTATCAAGCACTTCGGCACATTTGCTGCCATCATCATTTCAAAGCATTCTCTTACCACTCGAACCCCTGGTATCAGCTCCTCACTTTCTTCCCCCTCCCTTCCCCACCCATCCTCCTTCATGATCCTTTGATAAGTTACAGATTATTATTTTCATATCTTACATCATCCTCTGTCACCCCTCACTCACTTCTCCGTTGGTCGTTTCCCTGAGAGAGGGTTATAGGTTATTCCTTGTGATCGATTTCCTGCTTTCTCTCCCCACCCTCCCCTAATCCTCCTGGTATCTCTACTCTCATTGTTCACCCTGGGGGTTTGTTTATCTATCCTGGACTCCCTGTGTTGTGGGCTCTTATCTGTAGCATTGTCACAAACATACACTTAAAAAAAATCATCTTATTGGGGGCTCATACAACTCTTATCACAATCCATATACACATCTATGTGTCAAGCACATTTGTACATATATTACCATCATTGTTTTCAAAGAATTTTCTTTCTACTTTTTAGGTAATTTCACCTAAAAGTTATAGTTTAATCAAAACAAACATGGTGACTTTTTACAATTGCTGTTTATTTCCTATGCTTGGAGTTGGAATCAACTTGATGGTACAGAGTTTATTTACAGTGTCTTATGTGAGGTTTTCAGGGGTCTAGAATGGAAATGAAGAAATTTTTGCAAATCAACACTGGGGGAAATATATAGGGGCACATCGATACTGAGACAAAGTAGTTTGTATATATATATGCAGACTGAAGGATGACTAGAAATTTGTCTCATCTTTTTGGTGGTCACAGCAAAAATATATTTTGTTGTATGATTTGTATTGACCATTAAAGGAAATTACCATGTCAATAACTTGTTAAACTATGAGAATTGTTGATTTTTCAAAAATGTCTTTTTCCCCCTGACCTACCTACTAAGGAATAATTTAAATTTCTATTTTTGGTAAAAAATGTGTACTACAAAACCAAGACCCCACTTCTGTTGAGTTGGTTCTGATTCACAGCAAACATGTATAATGGACTGGTCAGCTTTACAAGGCTGTAAATCTTGAGGGAAGCTTAATGCCTGCCCCATCTTTCTCCTGCTGAATGCGTAGTGGGTTGGAACTGCAACAGAGTAGTACTAAGAGCCTTCTCTCATTTCAGAGTTTCTGGGCACAGTGATCAGTGACTTTGATTAAATTCTTCACATTGTATCACCAGTCTCTTTATTTCTGTTCTAGTTATTCCATTCTTAGATCATTCTGCCCCTCCCCACCTTCTGATCCATGCTTTTAAAATTGCTGTTGACCCTTTTTTATATAGATCTATTTAAAAAAATTTTAAGTAACATAACCCCAAGGTGACGATCTTTACTCGTTGGGCTTCTGTGTTGTTTACTTTTAAGGTAACATCAGGTGATGGTTTTTATTTGAGGTTTGAAGATCAAATGAAGACTATAGTCTAGAGGACTCTGTCAGATTCAGTAGGTCTAGTAAAACTAGATTTTTCAGAGATTTGAAGTTCCTTTGTACATTTTTCTCCCTTTCTGTCAGAATTTCCCAGTGTGTTCCTGATTGGAATGTTCAGAAGTGATAGCCACCTTCTGGTTCTTTTGGCCTTAAGGTGGAGGAGGGTTGGTTCACGGTGACTATTCGTCCAGTCATACAGTTCTCTGATTTTCGGGTTCAGTAGTTGTACTTTACATGACTTCTCATACATTTTTAAGACTCCCCAGATAGACGGAATTGCAGTCTTGGCTCCTTCACAAGAGAATTACTTTCCATCCTGCAATGTCATCTTTTTTTTTTTTCTTTTTAAACTCATTGCAATCTAGTTTTTTGTTTGCTTCTTACTTTTACCTCACTGTGTAAACTCATTGCTCAAGATCAGCAGTGATCTCCTGGCATCCATGTTGCTAAATTCAATTGTTGCCTGTTATTCTCTGACCTAATTTTACTTGTCTGTAGTTTGCATTTGATATGGTTGCTGACTCCCTTCTCTTGGAGCCATTTTTAATTGAATTTCAGAATAACACCATATTCTCTTTTCCGTCTTCATTTCTGGATGCTCCTTTCTGCTTCCATTGCTAATGCTACTATCTTTTCTGCCTGCATCTAATTACTGGAAAGTCCCAAGGTTTTGTCATCGTTACCTTTTAAATCACATATATGTTGCTTACTCTCAAGTTTATTGGGTTTTTTTGGCATCACTGCCTCTGGTGGTCGTGAGAGCTACCCAGCGCTGCTCCTGAGAGCCGCCGCTGGATTTGAACTTCCAAGCCCCCGTGCCACAGTCCCGCACTCAACCACTTACGCCACGAGGGCTCAGCGCTTACTCTCAAGTTTTTTCTCTAAATCTATACCCTGAATCAAAAATTGTGTCTGTTTGTGTATCTTCTGAGTATTGCAAACTTAATGTGTTCAAAGCTGAACTATTTTCACATCCCAAACTATTGTTTAATTTATCCCATGGGTCCTCAAATTTTTAAAACAGGGGGCCAGTTCACTGTCCCTCAGACCGTTGGAGGCTGGACTATAGTTAAAAAAAAAACAACACTACTATGAACATATTCACTGCCGACCTGGGATGAGTTGGCTGCTGAGCAGGACAGCAGCGGCAGCAAAAATACCCAGCGGGCCAGATATATGTCCTCAGAGGGCTGCATGTGGCCCGTGGGCCATAGTTTGAGGACCCCTGATTTATCCCATCTTAGTTTTGGCAACTTTTGTCTTCAAATGGCTTTTTAAGGTGTCCCTCCTATATTAACTATTATTGTTCTTCTTGATTGTTCCTTGAGACCATATTCAAAACTTAATCATATCTACTTTCCCTTCTCTAGATCCTTTGTCTAAGAAATTAGTATCTTTTCTAGGGTTTTGTATTGGGTTCTGTTTGTTTCTGGCCTGCCCCTTCCGTCCAAAATCTGTTTCAGCATAGCAGTTAAATCTTAGGAATTTTCTATTGACCTCCTAAAGACTTTATACATTGAGACTTTTCATTACTATCTGCTGTTGTTCCCTCTCCTGTTGTCCTGTGATGCTGTTGAGTCCATCAGTGAGTAGCCACCCCTATAAAATAGACATACTCATACTATTTCCTAGTTAGACTGTAATCTTCGGGTGAGCAAATCACCGGGTCTTTTCTCCTTTGGAGGCACTGGGTGGGTTAGAACTCTCAACCTTCTGGTTAGCAGTACGTACTTAACCTTTGTAATATCAGCGCTGCATTCTCTTTCCTGTTTCCTCATTTCCCCCCACTTAAATTCAGTTGACCAATGGGAAATGCACTGCAGGCAGCAAAGGCTCTGACACAGGGAACTTGCCTGGTGTGTTCAAGGGAACGAAGGTGGCCATGGCACTTTTAGTGTTCTTTGTCAACACTACAATTCAAAAACATCAGTTTTTCTTCAGTCTTCTTTAGTCAGTGTTCCAGTTTTCACTTACATATGAGGCTCTTGAAAATACTGTAGCTTGGGTCAGGCACACCTTAGTCCTCAAAGTAACATCCTTGCTTTTCAATACTCTAAAGAGGTCTTGCGCAACAAAGTTACCCAAGTCCTCCCTGGCCAGTTTATTAAAAATGTCATAGTCTCTTCTTCCTTATTTTATCTTCTAACTCCTTTGCCATTTCACTAGCATACTGTTATATTTCATGTAAAGTTTGCATTTCTCCCTTGCTAGAATGATGGTGGTTGGTGTTGGTTACCTTAGAAACTCTTGATTCAAAGTGAGGGGAGGGGGGTTGTATAAGTATAAATTACTTATCTGCTATATGTCTTTTTCACTCTATCTTAGGACCCAGAACCGGGTCTGTCATAAAGTAAATGTTCAGTCAATACTTGATAGTGAATGAGTGACTTCATATCAGTCATTAACTTGACCTTGGTTGGTCATTTCTCTCTCTAGACCTCCTTTTCTTATCTTTAAGATGAAGTTGGATTGGATTAGTATTTTAGGCTTTCTTAACCCTTTCTTTTTCTTATTTTGTCTAAGAAAAGGCTTTATAACAAGAAGCAAGTTCATATCAGGAAAATGTTCTAGCTCAATCCAATTCAAGTAGATAGGTCTGATGGTAGCCAGGGGCCCTCTTCAAAAATCACGTAATTGCAGGCCAGAGGTGAAGAAGGAAATCACATGCTGGTAGGTGCCATCCAATGAATTGAAAGGTGGTGAAAACATGGCAGAGTGCCTACAATTCTCAGGGGCCAGCAGAACACATGAAGCTGTCCCTTCCCGACACAATTGCTAAAGACAAAATGAGTACATAAACAGATGTGGTGAAGAAAGTCGATGGTGTCCGGCTATCAAAAGATACAGCATATGGGGTCTCATAGGCTTGAAGATAAACAAGTGGCCATCTAGCTGAGAAGCATCAAAGTCCACATGGAAGAAGCACACCAGCCTTACAAATCTGGCTAGATCAGAGCATGTACACTGAGGGTACAGATAAGAACTGAAAACACCTTTCTTAACCCTTTCAAGACAATTTTTTTTTGTTTTTGGGGCATCACTGCCCTCTGGTGGTGGGACTAGGAGGCCCAGCCTTCCAGCCTTATTGCTCGATTTGAACCTCCAACCCAGTGGGCTGCAGTCCCGCACACAACCACTACGCCACCGGGGCTCAGCCCAAGACAATTATTTTGTTTTGTTTTGTTTTGTTTGGGGGGGGGGGGTGGTGGTGGGCATCACTGCTCTCCGGTGGTGGGAGTTGGAGGCCCAGCCCCACTGCTGGAATTGAACCTCCATCCCAGTGGGCCGCAGTCCCGCGCACAACCACTACGTCACCGGGGCTCAGCCCCCAAGACAATTATTTTATGCATTGAATTTTTTTATTGACATGTGTTTTCAGTAATAGAGGGCATTTTGAATGAAATTTTTTTAAGGTAATAGAGATTTTGATACATATAGTGAGACACTTAGGTCCTGGTGCTAGGATTGCCAGGATGAAACACATCTCTTCAGATTCACACAGTTGTACAGGCCCCCATCATATGGCCATAATCACTGAAAGTGGGATAACAACTTCTCACTAAACCCCAGGGGTGGGAGAAAAATCTTAAGTGGGAACTATTTCGTACTACAGACCACAAAAAGACTAAACAATGGCAACATTGAAACTTAATATTGAGGTACTTTGAAGAGTTTTAAAAGAATTCTGTTTTACACAAATGATATAAAGTATTCAGACTGGAATGAAATAAGGAAAACCAATGGTTTTCATCCACACACACACATATATGGAGAGAAAGAGAAATTTCTATCCAAAGGGCTTACACAGTTATAGAAGTGTACAACTTCTGACCAGGTCTCCTCATATGTTGGTGGCTGCAGAGGTGGCTTACCCAAGGTTATTAGGTCAGGCTTGTGACTGCAGAGGTGAATGAATCCAAGGTTGGCAAGTCAAGTGACTTAGGTAAAGTTTACATTTCTCCCTTGCTGGAATGTAAGGTTGATGGTGGTTTCTGGAATCAGCAATCAATATGGCAGGCTGTTGAGTCAAGTCCAACGAACCAGAGGCCAGTGAGCCAGATGCAGGATCCAGACCCAGCAAAACAAACAAACAAACAAAAAAAAACCTAGCAGTTGTCTACTTTGGGCTGAGCATAGTGTGTGCAGGACTGCGGCCCCCTGGGATGGAGGTTCAATTCCAGCAGTGGTTCCACAGGAGCAAAGGCTGGGCCTCCTACTCCCACCACCAGAGGGCAGTGATGCCCCCCCCACCAAAAAAACCCTGGAAGCTTTCCCACAGCACCTACTTATATAAGGAATAGGGCTCATCCTTGATGAACCCTCTTTTCAATTGTATAAGGGCAATGAGCTGAGTAATGAGGTTGTATCACATCCTAATCTTAAAACTGCTTGGCTGCTTACAGATTTTACCATGTTGTTAGGCTGCATTCTAGGGAGACTAGGCCTCATGTGCCAAACCACTGAGAAGTCTAACCCAGCCACATTGACACAAAACCTAACTATTCCTGTTCAGTGATTTCCAAATTCTGTTATTTTGCCTTTCTTTGGAATGTGCATGATTGTGGATCTTTACTAGTCCTTTGGCCAGATTAGCTGTCTTCCAAATTTCTTTGTACTGGGCACTATTTACATTACAACCATCGGTTGAAATATTTCGATTGATAAATCATCAGTGTCTGGAGGCTTATTTTTCACTAAGACCTTCGGGACACTTTGGGGATTTTTTTCCCCTTCAATATCATTGGTTCTTGATCATATGCTAGGTCTTGTTTTGTTTTTTTTTTGGGGGGGGGGCATCACTGCTCTCTGGTGGTGGGAGTAGGAGGCCCAGCCCCACTGCTGGAATTGAACCTTTGTCCCAGTGGGCCGCAGTCCCGCACTCAACCACTGCGCCACCGGGGCTCAGCCCTCCACATCATGAAACTTTTATTTTGAGGGGGGGGGCCTTCACTGCCCTCAGGTGGTGGGAGCAGGAGGCCCAGCCTTTGCTCCTGTGGAGCTGGAATCGAACCTCCATCCCAGTGGGCCGCAGTTCTGCGCACAACCACTTCGCCACCGGGGCTCAGCCCCCATCATGAAACTTTTTTTGTTGTTGTTGTTTTTGTTTTTTTTGAGCATCACTGCTCTCCCGTGGTGGGAGTAGGAGGCCCAGCCCCACTGCTGGAATTGAACCTCTGTCCCAGTGGGCCGCAGTCCCGCGCACAACCACTACGCCACTGGGGCTCAGCCCTATATGCTAGGTCTTGAATTAGTTGTGTGACACCAGTTCTTTTTGGTGTAGTGACTGGAAACTCCTTCCATCTTCTTTTGAAGCTTCCTGCATCATTTTGGTATTTTATCTGTAGAATCCTTCAGTATTATGACTTGAGGCTTGAATTTTTTCATTTCTTTCAGCTTGATAAATATCTAGCATGTTCTTCTCTTTAGGATTTTACCTCCAGGCATTTGCATACTTCATAGTAATACCTTACATTGTCTTTTCAAGTCACTGTTTTCTGAGCTCATTTACTTTATATTTCCTTTTGTTTTAGTGATTCTACATTCAAGACCAAATTTCAGTGTCTCCTACACATTCTGTCCTTTTCTTCCTTTCTTTTTAAAAATCTCACCTTTCGAGGCTGAGCCCCGGTGGCATAGTGGTTGATGTGTGGAACTGTGGCCCACTGGCTTGGCGGTTCAAATCCAGCAGCAGCTCTCCAGGAGCAAGGCTGGGCCTCCCATTCCCACCAGAGGGCAGTGATGCCCCCCAAAGCAAACTCACCTGTCTTTAAATGACCATTTGTGAGCTATGATGGTATAGTGACTTACACATTAGACTGCTAACCACAAGATCAGCAGCTCAAAACCCCCAGCTGCTTCATGGAGAAACTTGAGGCTTTATATTTCTGTAAAGACTTAAAATCTCGGAAATCTGCCATGGTGGTTCTCTATAGGGTCAAAATAACTTGGAGTTGATTCATTGGCAATGAGTATTATCCCATCATTTGACTTGTCATGATCACTAGTGTTAAATGAGACAAGTCAATTCCTGAGATGACCTCAAAAATTCAGGTGGGATATCGTCTCAGAAACTCTCTATAATGTCCCAGTGGATTAGAAAATTACCTTGATAGCCGTATGTGGGTGGGTGTAACCTGAGGACTTAGTTTATCTTCCACCCTTTGTAATGTTACTAAGGCTTTCACTAGCCAACGTTTACTGAAGTAGACCATCACTTCCTTCTTCCTAGTCTGGAAGTTCCACTAAAACCCTTGTACCTTGGTGGTACTTGAAATACCGATGGCATAGCTGCCAGCATCACAACAGGCCTCCACAGCACAACAAATGGATAGGTGGCCTATTATGGTAAGTGTTTGTAATAATAGATATAAGTGGGGCTGTTGAGGGAAGCCTTCATGTAAAGGAAGCATATGATCTGAGATCTGAAAATGGAAATTTACCTGTAGGTAGTAGAGACAAGCATGGGATAAGACATAGGTAATGCTTCTTATGGCCAGAGAACAGTGGTAAGGAGGCTTGACTAGTAAAATAGTCTTTTAAAGAGGCTTCAGGAACTCTGGAGTTGTGTGTGACAGTGCACAGAGGGGCAAGTTAGTAGTGAAAATTCCTGATTTTGTAGTCTGGAGCTACAAAGCAGTAGGATAGAATGACTTTTTCTTTTACTTTAGGAATCAAAGTTGTTTTCTACTATTTATACTTTCTCCAATGTATGTATATTTGTTGGAAAAAAACCAGATCAGTAAGCATGTACACTGTTTCTGCCACAAGTTGAATATGCTACATGTTATTTATATAAATGTTTAAGAGATCTAAGAGATTTATTTTTATTTATTTTAAGAGATTTATTTTTATGAAATATTTGATAGTATTTGCTTTGACTACAGAGCAGTCATAACAGCTTGCATCTATGAAGAGAGCCCTTTTGGCATACGCAGGTAAAGAGCTCTTCAAACCCATAGAGTTGCTTTCTATAGGACAAAAGGCCTAGTCCATTTGCTTTTATAAAGATTACAGCCATAGTGCGTCTTTGGAGTCTAACTCTATCACATGGATCATTACGATTTGAAATTGATGTGATGGCATCCAATGACAATCTCCAATGTTGTTTACAAAGTGCTTATCCTGTATTAAGCACTTTATACACAAACTTTTTAAAAGTCAGATTTCTGAGCTATAATTAACATTCTTTGCAATTCATCTACTCTACCAATCGGGTAGCCACCACATTTTTTTTTTTCAAAATCACAATAAACATTTATTAAGCAGTCATTTTCACAATACTTTAATTCTGTTTTTGAAAGCAGTCTACGGATGTCTCCACGTCACACCAAAGCCGCTGAGTTAACACAGGAGGGTACACATTTAAGATACAGAATATTTCCATCACCTCAAGGGGTTTCTTTGCAGGAACAGTTCCCTCCTCTTATGCCAAGCAGCGACAGATAACATTTCTGCCTCTTTTTCTTTGCTTTTTCCTGATTATCAAGTATGTGTTTGAGTCTGACTTAATTAATTTGACTTAACAGTTTTGATTCATCCATGTTGTAGCAAATCTGAAGTTCAAAATTATATACCTCTTTATTGTTGAGTGCTATTCCATTGTTTGGACATAGAACAATATACTTAACCATTTACCAGTTCGTGGAGGCTTGTATTAGTCCAGTTTTGCGTGGTTATGAGTGAGTAGCTATAATATTTGTATGTAAGTGTTCTCTTACATGGATTGCTGGACCATATGATGAATGTATATTTGCCTTTATAAGAAAAGAGCCCTGGTGGCTTCATGGATTTTTTTGTTAAGTTGCTGACTGCAAAGCCTGCAGTTCAAATCCACCCTGTTGCTCTGTAGAAGAATGATAGAGGCTGTCTGCTTCTGTAAAAATATACAATCATGGAAACTCAAAGCAGCATGTAGGCTTGCTATAAGTCAGAACCGACTCCATGACAATGGCACCTTTATAAGAAACTACTAAACTCCTTCCCAAAGGGGCTGTACTGTTTTGTGTATCCACCAACAATGTGTGAGAGTTGTGGCTTCGTATTCTCATCAGCGCTGGGTATTGTCAGTATATATTTAAAAAGCTATTTAGGGTGTGTAGATGCACCCTTGATTATGCAATGACTAGTGCTTGTCTGCCAACTGAAAGGCTGTTGCTGAAGCTAGCCCGTGGCTCTGTGGGAGAAAAGACCTGGCAGCTGCTCCTGTCCAGATTGCAGCCTAGGAAACTGAGGCAGCTGTTAAACTGTGTCACATACAGTTGCCTTGAGTCAAAATCCATCCACTCTGTATAACTGGTCAGGGATACGCTCTGGCAGGTGTCTGAGGGCAGGGGGAGGTAGGCCCTCATGGGACTGCTAGGAGTGGTAGACATTCACCTTTTTGGGGGGGTGGTAATTTACTTTAATCAAACTCTACATGAGGGCAAAGCTTTTTACATTGCTTTTGAGTGGTCAGAAAGGATTGAATGAAGGCGGAATCTATGTGGAGACTCAAAATGGTGCCTCCTGCAAACCTACTTCTCAGAATGTAAGCTCAAATATAAGTCTGGGCTGACTTATTTGCTGAATATTTTACTTCGATATTCTAGGAATAGATTGTGTGATTTTGAGTGACTGTGAGTAGAACCAGGGTCCTGTTTCATAGTTGTGTGTGGGACTGCGGCCCACAGCGTTGGCAAATCTTATCCAGCAGCAGCTCTCCAGGAGCAAGGCTGGGGTTCCTACTCCCACCAGGGGGCAATGATGCCCACACAAAAAAAGCAAATCTCAAAGAGCTGGAGATTACAAGCAAGAATATTGAAAGACCAATGACATTTATAGTAAGGCATGGGAAACTTTTTTTCTGCCACAGGTCATTTTGGATATTTATAATGCTATTCAAGGGCTATACTGGTCATTTAAGGAACTCATGCCTAATGTGTTGGCTAGAAGCAGCTCTGGTGGCGTAGTGGTTACGTGCCTGGGCTACTAGACCCAGGGCCACAATCAGAAATCACCAGCCATTCTGTGGGAGAAAGACCATACTTCCTCCTCATAGAGGGTTACAATCTCAGAAACTCATAGGGCAGTTCTGCTCTGTCCTATAGCATCACTGTGAGTTGGTCCAGAGAGGTTTTGTTTTGTTTGTTTGTTTTCAGTGTGATGACTGGACTGCTTGTCATTGGTGAGACGTGATGTTAGCTGCTGTGGATGATTTCATGGATCCCGCAGGCCGGATGTTCCCTACCCTTGCTATAAGTCAGTGGTTTTCCACTTCCCTCCTGCCACGACTCTTTAATACAGTTTCTTATGTTGTGGTGACCCCCCTCCCCACCATAAAATTATTTTTGTTGCTACTTGATAACTATAATTTTGCTACTGTTATAAATTGTAATGTAAACATCTTATATGCAGGATTTTTTTTTTGTGTGTGGGCATCACTGCCTCTGGTGGTCATAGGCGCTACCCAGTGCCGCTCCTGATAGCCGCCGCTGGATTTGAACCACCAAGCCCGCGGGCTGCAGTCCCACACTCAACCACAGTATTTAAAAAAAATTTTTTTTTTTGTGGGCATCACTGACTCTGGTGGTCGTGGGCGCTACCCAGCGCTGTTCCTGAGAGCCTCCACTGGATTTTAACCTCCAAGCCCACGGGCTGCAGTCCCGTACTCAACCACTTACGCCACCGGGGCTCAGCCCACAGGATGTATTTTTATTACAAATTGAACATAATTAAAAGCATTGTGAAATAACTGATTTCTAATGACAAAGAAATGAAATTTTGCCTTAGAGCATGGTGTAGCTTGGGTAATAAATAGTCTTCATGCCGGGTACTCATGTGGTCTGATCTGTATGTGAGAGTAATAATAGTGTCTTGGCTGGAAACAGAGTAATAATAGTGCCTTGGCTCCTAAGACCATCGGAAATAGGTGCTTTGCAATCTTAGGCAACCCCTGTGAAAGGGTCATTCAACCACCAAAGGGGTCACAACCCATAGGTTGAGAACCATTGCTATAAGTGGTAAAATAATATTAATGGGGCACTCTTAGGCAAAGAGACAATATATTGTAATAGTTACTTGAAAATCACCTTAGAAACAAGGTACGATTTTATTTTGACAAACAGTGCTATATTAAATACATACATGCACAGTATGTGGTGAGGTTTTTTTGTAGGGGAGCACACAACCATGTTATGTATGGTTGGCAAAAGAAAAAAAGAACCCTTCATGGGGACAGTTCTCTGCCCTACAAGATCACTATGATATGACTGTGAACAAAACATAACAAAAAACTCTACAATACATTGCTATTTGTGTAAAAACAGTATGTATTTTCTTTTCCTTCGTTTCATTTACATGATCTCTATGTTGGTGGTTACAAATAGTTCTTTCAGATTATGTTTCAAATATCTGCCACTATCAGGCAAGGAGATGTTTTACATAACTGATTGTTTTTCAATAGCCGAAGCTGCTTATTTTATGTGTAGCTCATAAAATATTTAAAAAACTTGGAAGTTACTCACTTTATCTTTTGAGCACCCTTATTATAGTGTTGACTTCTAGGCACTTACTGTGTGGTGACCTGCTTGGAGAATACATAAATTTATTGACCAGGCTTCTGATTCCAGTATTTTAAAAAAAAATCACATTTATTAATTTTTTTTTTGGCATCACTGCTCTCTGGTGGTGGGAGTAGGAGGCCCAGCCCCATTGCTGGAATTGAACCTCCATCCCAGTGGGCCGCAGTCCCGTGCACAACCACTACGCCGCCAGGGCTCAACACCAAAATCACATTTATTTGTAGGTTTGTAGTTTTTTTCCCTTCAATTATCACCTATAGTTTGTTCTGACATCATCCTTTTCCTATTGCCCTCATTTATACCCTTATAGTTTCTATTTCTAATTAGTTAATAGAAGATAATCAGATTATTAGACAGCTTGGATGTTGCCTAATGTAAATTTCAACACTGGGCAAGCATGAGGTACTTTCCAGGGGACATTCCTTGTGACTGTTCAGAGGGCCTTTTTTTTTTTTTTTTAATTGGAATGCCAAGTATTGTTCTGAATAAATAAGTTTAAATTAAGCTCAAAATTGATAGTAGTGAGGGGCTGAGCCCCGGTGGTGTAGTGGTTGTGCGCGGAACTGCGGCCCACTGGGACGGAGGTTCAATTCCGGCTCCCAGGAGCAAAGGCTGGGCCTCCTACTCCCACCACCTGAGGGCAGTGATGCCAAAAAAAAAAAAATTTGATAGTAGAGAAAGGAATATATTTTTCCTTTCATTATGATTATAAGTAACTTGTTAAACTGGTTGTTCAGTAAAATGCTAAATAAACGAAACAGTGTTGCATGCTGTCTAACTGACCTGGGCACAATATAAGGTCCCAATCATTACATTTTATGGCAGTTGCAAAGTTAGTATGAAAGTCTTTGACATCGTTCCATATTAGCTGTTCCCCTGTTAATGCAGAATTTTTATTTCCAAGTAATTACCTAGCTATAATCTTTGAAATATATATTTGGCTGAAGCCTGTCTCGTGAATTGCATTTGGGAGTGCTTAATGCTTTCAAGCCATTTTGATGAATTTGAGCTTAGAAGAAATCAACCAACATTCATTCAGGAACCAGGGGTAAGTGGTTGGTGACGTTTCTGCCGGTTGGGAACTTGTTCAGGTGTATGGCCAGTGGTGAGGGAAGGTTCCCTGGACACCTTGTTGGTGTGTTCCTCTCCAGGTACCACCCCCCACCCCCGGGGTGTCGGCAGGTGGTTGACATGCAATGTATGTGGAAATTTCTGTTCTAAAGATAAAAAGCAAGACAAGCGAACTGATTACACACTGGAGTGGAATTGTTCATTTTTTTAAAAAATAGGGCTGAGCCCTGGTGGTGTAGTGGTTGTGCGCGGGACTGCGGCCCACTGGGTTGGAGGTTCAAATCTAACAGCAAGGCTGGACCTCCTACTCCCACCACCAGAGGGCAGTGATTACCCCCCCCAACAAAAAAAAAACAACAAAAATCCTGTTTTATGAAATTTGTAATTCCGCCAAAAATCCTGAGAATCCCCCCTCCCCAAACAAGATCAATTCCCATTTTTTTTCTCCACTGAACTCTGAATTTTCCTGTGGATTTTTATCTGTTTAGTGAATGTATCTGGTATTGCAGTTTGCCTGCTCTTTCAGATTATATGGCCTTATACCCCTTTCATATGAGGGTTAATGAATAGCCAGGTTAGACTTAACTGATTGTTAAATTCATCTCATTGTTACATTTTAGAGGCTCTGGTCTGTACCTTCCCTATACTTTTTTCTTTTGTAGTTATATTTATTTGTTACTTAAAATAATTTTTTAAATTCTTTTTTTAAAGTCATTATGTCATTTAAAATTTTTCTTTTATTGCCAATTTTAAATTAAAGTAATTTACAGGAGCTGAGTTTTAAAAAAAAATTAAGGGAGGACTTTCTCCTTGGCTCTCTGTCTCAACTCTTCCTCTGCCCCCTCTCCCTTTCGTGTGTGTGTGCGCGTGTGTGTGTGTGTGTGTTTTACCTGCAGATTTGCATGTTTGACCTAGCAGAATAATTGGGTCCACAGCAACATGGGCGTGTCTCCCTTAGAAACACTTAGTTTCATGTATGACTCATAAGCCGAAGCTCAGACACCACTTCCCCAATCTACAGGAGCCATTTTAACAGCATAAAAGTTGCCGGATTGCTTTTTATTTTCAAGCCCAAAGGACGATCCTATCTAAAGAAAAAGAGGACATTTAAAGGTAACTTGTTAGAGCTCTGTGCGTTTGCTTCTGGCTGTTTCCCTAAGCTGAAAACGGAGGTTGGTTCTTACCTGTGGAAGAACATGGCTGAATGTTTTCTTTACTCTGATAAAATGTGTGCAGTCAGTCACATGCCTGATTGCACTTTACTAGGGGGAAACAAAGCCCTCAAGGTTTGGAAAGTTTTAGGTCGTCTTGGTACAATGTTTTTTATGATTCATGAGATTGTTATTTTTCTGTGTGAGTTGCACATGAGAGATTATTTTTCTCCTTTGGTATCACAGAGCCAAGTAGGTCAAATTTTAATTAAAAACATGTGTAATTATATTATTCCTTTATGGTAGGAGGGTTAAGGAAAAAAAATCAGGGCAGTAGCTTGGTTTTTGGCATTTTAATTATGGGTAAAGTTGTGGGGCAACTCAGTCATCAGTGTTTATTGCTTTTTTTTTTTAACTTCATAAATTACACTAAGCATTTACTTTTGAAAATGAAGCTTAAGTAAAATAAGCAGGGATTTAGGGAACATGTAAAAGTGAATGTTAATAAAGAGGAAGGAAAACTCAAATGATTCATTTTTTATTTTTATAAAAGTTTAATAGTCGACATGAGAAATCTCTTCCAAGTAACAAACTTAGAAAAATTACTTGCTCTGAAAGAAGCATGTAATACTTTGATTTGTGTAAAAATAAAAAAGTCTTGGCCTTCATCGACACTATTGCTCTTACATTTTGCTTGTCTTGAATTAAAAAAATTATAAGTGAAAAAATGGCTCTTTTGCTGAACTATTTGTCTTCATTGATATTGTGGAATTTCAGCAAGTGTACGTTCTAGTGTGCCCTGTGGAAGTTTTAGCTAATCTGATAAGTTGAGGGTGCAGTATGACTTTACCACTGAAACTCATATGAAAGTAAAATTTGGCTGCTGAATGATCAGGAATAAAGATTTTGGGTATAATACTTGCCAAGCCAGTTATGGGTGATTGTAAGGTAATGCTGTTTTGCTCAAGTTCATTGAGAATTTTTGTTATTAACTGAATGCCTGAAGGGCTTTCAGATCAAAGTTGGGGGTCATTTACTCTTTTGAAATGATTGCTGATATTAACAGATTTCAAAAAATCGTGGTTTTACGAAAAGTACAGCAGGCTTTACTAATTCACCTCTGGGCAGTTTGCTCTCATTCCTGTTTGCATATTGCTTGTTAAATCAGCCTTTGAGCCGATTTACTTCTAGTCTGGCCTGCGTGAATTATCTAATGAAAGCTTATTGGTTTTTTGTTTTGTTTCATTTTTAAAGGCCAGATTCTCAAGAGAAAAAAAATCAAGGATCACATAAGTAAACAACACGATTAAGACTTAATAAAGATAAATAGGAAAAAGGTTTAAAAATTTTTTTTAAACTAACAAGCTGATACAATTTAGTAGGTCCTGATCACATATTTCATTTTCTGATTATGCAAAGAAGACTTAAGTGTAGGGATTCAAGGAGACAGGAGAGGAAAACAAAGAAGAGGGAATGGAGGGAAGGCTAGAAATACATTTAGTCCTTACTGCCTTTTTCTGATGTATGGTTGAATTTAAGTGTAAATTAAGTCATGAGAGTTAAACTAAGAATGATTGATATACGGAACCGTAGTGCAAAGAGAAACTAAGGAGGTCTAGCCAGCATTTTTATAGAAGAAAAATGTACCCAGCGATCCTGTGACTTGTCTGAATGAGAGAATGGCTCCATTGGGGAGCTGCTCTTGCTAGTGTGGCCCAACTCAAACCAAACCACTGTCATCAAGTCAGTTCTGACCCACACTGATAACCACAGAGGGATTCTGAGGTGAAGATTATAGATCTTTACAGACAACTTTATCTTTCTCCCATGGAGTGGCTGGTGGATTTGGATCTCCGATCTTGGGAGATGCTTATTTGACAGCGCCACCACACCAGTGTGTGACTCTGAAACAGTCTGTATTTCCTTAAGAGTAGGTGATCAAACCTTAACCACGTTGCTGGGTGATGTACAAATAAAGGAAATAGCTAATAAAGGTGAAGATGTGTTTATGATAGCTTCTCTCTTTTTTCAATGGCTTTTTTCTCAGGGAGACTTTGTGGGTATGTAGGACACCTGTGACACTCCCTTGTCTAAGATCAGTCTATGGGAGGTGGAAATAGAAAGGTTTGGTAATTTAAGTTCAATTTTTAGATAAAATAGGTTTATATTTAAGCTTTCTTTATATTGTTTTACAAAGGCATATACTACTTGATGTGATCCTTGCTCTATTAGTGTGTATATAACTTTGTATAATCTTGCAAAATTTAAAGTTTTTAAAGTTTAACATTATACTTATACTGAAGTTTACTTTCCATAGTTAGTATCTCCTTCCATTTGCCTTGATCACACTTTCTTTCCCCTCTTTGAGACCTTGCTGTACATTTCAGGCAGTTTTAGACTTTTCTGATGATACACACAAACTTTGTTAACTTTTTAACATGTAATTGAGATGCTTGAAATTTACTACACATCTGCTTGTTGTTTGCTTTATCTGAAATTTGGATTTTTAAATTTGTATTCCTTGGAGTGTAACTGTGAGTCTCCTAAACTCTGAGATTTCTAACATAAATCTCGTATTTCTAACATCCTACCATCAGAATCTCCTGGTGATTATTGTCCTAAATGAGTTCTGAGATAGTACACGTGATTTAGCACTCAGCTGCAAACCTGGAGAGAAGGTGACAGACAGACAGGCTAGCAGTTTGAATCCACTCAAAGTGATTTGGAGTGAGCTGGTGGTCTTTCGTCTGAAAGCCAGAAGCCATGGGACATCCCTGGGAGCACAGGTCTGCCGAAAGAAACACCTGGGGTTGCTGTAATTTGGATTGCCTTAAATTAACAACTGATTTGAATTTGTGAAGCCACAAATAGGTGGGAAAGGGCAAACTAAAAAATAAGGCTCTACCCTTGCAAATGTAGATTCTTATTGGGAAAACTGAAGTTGATATTCTAGATGACATAAAGAACAGAATCAAATTGCCAAATAGTTCAGGTTTAAATGGTTTGTCTAGAGATAAGACATGACTGAAATTTAAAATAGGATTGATGTTTATAGATCTTGAAGGAATTATGAGTATTGATGAATGATTTTTTTTTTGCATAGGTTAAGAAAAGTATTGTCTTGATCCATAAGAAAAAATGTAGGGACTGAGCCCTGGTGGCATAAGTGGTTGAGTGCGTGACTGCGGGCTGTGGGTTTGGCAGTTCAAATCCAGCAGTGGCTCTCAGGAGCAGCACTGGGTAGCGCCCACGACCACCAGATGCAGTGATGCCCCCCCCCACCAAAAAAAAAAAAACAACACAAAAAAAAATGTAATCTGTTTTGAGGTCAGAGATATTTCACTTCTCATGTCTTTTCAACTATGACAAAGTACCAAGCACATGTAAGTAGGTATGTTTTGCTGTGTTAAACTTGTAGTGACTCAAAACTCTCGGAGCATATCCTGCTAAGGTTACTGAGAAACAACCAACCAAATTAAACCATTCTCACTGAGTCAATTACGACTCACCTTGACATAGGACATGGTAGAACCGCCCATAGTTTTGTAAGGGGAACAAACTGGTAAGCCTGTCAGGCATTTGTACTGTGCCTTATTGGGGCCGTCTGAGTTGGAACCAACCTAACAGCAATAGGTTTGGGTTTTTCAATTTTTAATAGAAGCAGATTACACGTCTTTCTTCCACTCAATGGAGCGATTTAGTGGGTTCTAAGTGCTGATGTTTTCGTAGCAGTCGAGCTAAGGTTCAACCCGTCCCGCTGCCCGTGAGTAAATTGTGACGCATACAGACCCTGTAGGATAGAGAATGGCTTTTTAGGGTTTGAGACTGTCTGTCCTCACAGGAGCAGACAGATGTACCCTTCTCTGGAGTGACTGGTGGGTTTGAAATGCCAGCTTTCTACTGCGTTGCTCAGTGCTTAACCTGCTGCACCACAAGGTTCCTTTGAGCTAAGATTAGGAATGGCATATCTTTAAAAGGCCTATGGTTTTCTGCTTTATCCCCATCTGATTTCTGCACATTATAGTCTTTCAAAGAGAAAAATCAGCAACTGCCTTGTAAACCAGTTGACATGACTCCAACACATGGGGATTGCTCGTGTGCTGGAATAGGACTGTTTCCAACACTTCATGCATAAGGCACTTCTGGGTGGGCTTGAACCTGCAGCCTTTCGGTCAGCCGTCAGAGTGTTAACTGTTGGCTCCGCTCGTCTGCCTGTTGTTAGTTGGCATGGAGTTGGCTCCCACTCATGATGACCATTGCGTGGAACAGAGTGAATTTGTTACCAGTCCTGTGCATTATGGTTGTTGGTAGGTTTGAGTCCACTGTGACTGTTTGTAAGTCTATCTCATTGAGGGTTTCCTTTGCTGACCATCTTCTTCATCAAAGATGGTGTTATTTTTTGGAAATTAGTCTTTTCTTGTGGTAGGTCTAAAGCGAATTGATGACTCACCATCTTTACTAGTAAGTAACATTCTGATGTATTTTTAGACATATTTCTTGCTTCTACAGTAATACTTGGTTTATTCAAGTGTTTTTAAAACAAGACCACAATTTTTGAATGCCTGACTGGTCATAGCCCTTTAAAGCAGAAATCTTCAACTTTGGCAGAGACTTTAGGTTTAAGAGTTTTGAAAAATGATGAATCTGTTATTTAGCTGTTTTAGCATTTGAATTGCCAGACAACAGTAATATTTTGAAGCTCGGAGTCCCCAGTAAGTAAAGAAAGGACTGGAGGGCTGAGCCCTGGTGGTGTCGTGGTTGTGCGCAGGACTGCGGCCCACTGGGTTGGAGGTTCAAAGTCAGCAGCAAGTCTGGGCCTCCTATACCAACCATCAGAGGGCAGTGATGCCCCAAAAACAAAAAAGAAAAAAAAGTGACTGGAGATTTTGTTGTCATTGTTAGACCTATTTAGCTTCCCTCTTCTTCCTATTTTTCCTCCCCCTTTTAAAAATTGGCTGTGTGGTGTCTCTCTCCATGTGGAGGGGCTCTAGCTTACCCTTCTCTCTTATGCTCCTTCGACCTCAGTCCACTGCTGTATCGACTGTGAGATACAATTAAGCAGATTAGTTTTGATTTTCAGATGTGAGTAACCTATTCTGTATTACACATTGAACTTGCACAGTTTCAGGGTGGTTTTTTTTTTTTTTTCAGCTTCATCTCATACGAGGGATTATAGGGGAAAAAATCACTCCTTTCCTGAGTTAGGCAGCATTCATAGTCTTTGGAAAAATCTTTCTTACTCCACAAATACACCTTTTTAAAAAATGAGTTTGGGGCGTGGGAGTAATAGAAATATATACATTTTGTCATGAGATGCTTAATTCTGAGTGTTGTCCTTTTTTGAGGTATTTGCTAGCATCACGTATTGCACGTGTGTAGGCCTTGTGTAACACTCCTTCCATGTCCGGTGAAGGATAGCTAGTTACTCCTTGACCTATGGAAAGAATAGTTCCATCAATTGAATTGCCTTGAACCATCCTTGATCCAACTAGAATATTTTACATTAAACTCAATGGCAGTAAGTTTGGAGTGGGTGCAATTTCTCCTTCCCACAGAGAGAAAACCTACAACAGAGAGAGATTTGTCTAGTTTCTAACTTTGTGTTCACTGGTACGTGGCTTAGTGGGTTATAATACCAATGTATTCGCTAGTCATGTTGTCAGACATCTTGTCCTTTGGAAGAAAAGTAATTGTGTTAATCAAATATTAAATGGGAATGTAGCTCATTATTAACATTAGCAAAGGAAGTTTATTATCATTTTTTCCGATTAAAACTGAAATAAGCATATGTGTATAAAACATAGCAGTTTAAATATTATGTAATCATTGGTGTATTAAATATTTACCAATGTTACAACAATTTAGGTTAAAAAATTATAGTTAACCCAGTACTTAAAAAAAAAAAAGGACTGCCATTGAGTTGATTCTAACTCAGAGCAAGCCTATAAGCCAAAGTAGAATTGCCCGGCGGTTTTCTGAGACTCCATCTTCAGAAGAGCAGACAGCTTCACTTCCGTCCTGGAGTGACTCATGGATTTGAACTACTGACAGTTCAGTTACGAGACCAACAAGTAACCTTCTACACCACAAAGACCCCTTGCCCAATACCTTAGATGGTCCCTACTCTTGCTAATACATGGCGCTTCTCTTCAGGAAAACGAGAGGCTGTCTGCTCACATAGAGATTTCAAGTCCTGGGAACCCCAAGGGGCAACAGTCCTAGGCTGTCCTGTAGAGTTACTCTGAGTCCGAACTCACTTGATGGTCGTGTGTTGATTCTTTTGTGATAATATTTTTCTTTATAATTTTAACTTTTAAAAAAAATTATGGAAATTGCTTCATAAACTGTAATGATTTACTTCTTTCATTCAACATATGAATGAAATTGAGCTTAGTTAATCTATCATTGTACTAATAGAGCATTCCATGTTGTTGGGTGCTGTTAGATTGGTTCCGACTCAGGTCCATGTACAACCTTATGTATGACCTATCTACAACTGTATGTGCCACCTATGTACAACAGAATGAAATACTACCCAGTCCTGTGTCACCCTCAAGATCATTATATTTGAGACCAATTGTTTTTCAGTCTTTTATGTTCATCTGCAGTGACTGAAAATATTATGGTATAGATATGAACCTTAGACCTCAAAGTGGCATCTTTGCTCCTTAATATTTTAAAAAGGGTGTTGTAGCTGCTAACTTCATGTTCAGTAGTTCAAAACCACAAGAGGATCCCCGGGAGAAAGACAGGACTTTTTATTCCCTCAAGAGGTAGTCTCAGCATTGGGCTGCCACTCAAGTACTTCCTCAATGCAAGAACACTTTTTTCTATTAAATTTGCATTCCATGAGGCTCACCTTCCTGACAGGATCACTGAAGACAAATGTGTGTATAAGCAAAAGTTGTGAAGAAAGCTTACGGTGTCCAGCTATCAAAAGATAGCGTCTGGGGTCTTAAAGACTTGAAGGTAAACAAGTTGCCATTTAGCTCAGAAACTACAAAGCCCACATGGAAGAAACACATCTGTGGAAGTAAACAGTCTGTGTGACCACAAGGTGTCGAAGGGATAAGGTATCAGGCATCAAAGAACTAAAAATTATGTCATTGTAAATGAGGGCGAGTACAGATTGGGGACCCAAGACCCATCTGTAGGTAATAGGACATCCCCTTACAGAAGGGTCCCAGGGAAGAGACAAGTCAATCAGGGTGCAGTGTAGCAATAATGAAACATACGTATCATATGTTTCTTTTAGTTCTTCAATGCTTCCTTCCCCTATCATCCCAATTCTGCCGTACAAATCCAGCTAGACCAGAGGATGTACACTGGTACAGATAGGAACTGGAAACACAGGAAATCCAGGACAGGTGATCCTTTGAGAACAGTGGTGAGAGTGGTGATACCAGGAGGATGGAGAGAAGGTGAGGTAGAAAGGGGGGACCCATTACAAGGTTCTACCTATAACCTCCTCCCTGGTGTATGAGCAATAGGGAAGTGGGTGAAGGGAGACATCGGACAGTGTAAGAAATTACAAAGTAATAATTTATAAATTATCAGGGGTTCATGATGAAAGGAGGAGTGGGGAGGGAGAGGAAAAGATGAGTAGCTGATACCAAGGGCTTAAGTAGAAAGCAAATGTTTAAGAATGATGAGCGAGGGCCTCCTACTCCCACCATCTGAGGGCAGTGATGCCCCCCCCCCCAAAAAAAAAAAAGAATGATGAGGGAAACAAATGTGATTGACATACAGTGAATGTATGTATGGATTGTGAGAAGAGTTTGAACACCCCACCCAATAAAATGATTAAAAAAAAAAAAAGTTGGTCTCAGAAACATGCATGGGCAGCCCTATCCTGTTTTACAGGGTCGCTATAAGTCGGCTTCAACCTGATAGCAGTGAGTTTGGTGGTTTGGGAGCTTTTTTTGTAGCAGAAAGCCTTGATGATGGTGTGCTTTTAGTCTGCTAACCATAAGGTCATCAGCTGAAACCTACCGGGTGCCCTGTAGGAGAAAAGAAAAAGGAAGAGAGGAAGGCTGGCAGGCAGGCTGACCGCCACCTTTCTGCTCCTGCTCCTGCTCCTGCTTCATAACCTTGGAAACGCACAGGGGCACTTCTGCTCTTCCCTGTAAGCGAGCTGTGAGTAGGAATCAACACCATGGGGGTGAGTTTGGTTTGTCGATTTATCCAATGCAAGGGGTCATTTTGTTTCTTTGGTGCTGCTAAAAGTATTGGTTATAGGTCCAAATAAAATGAAATCCTTGATAACTGCAGACTTTTCCCCATTTATCATGTCATGGTGATTTTAACTTTATATGTTTTTAGAATCCACACTGAAGGCTGTTCTCTTTCTTCATTAATTACTTCAAATCCTCTTTACTTCTAGCGAGCAAGATTGTGTTATGTGCATACTTCCAATCATGATGTCTCCTTGTTCTTCAAACAGTCCCAAATTCTGAGATACCAGGTGCAGGGGTAGTGAATTATTTAATGCGGCTTTTCTAGCCAAGTCTCTAACTCCCAACAAATGACCTTTCCCGCCTCGGTTTGGTAAAATGGGGGAAGACATTGATAGAATTCACCTGTGAGTAATTATGAACAGGATTCTTTGGATGCTATCCTGCTGCATATAAAATAAACCCTCTGAGAAGCAGGAGGCAGAATCTCATTGCCAACAAGAGCCAGGAGTAGAGCATGTCCTCTGGTCCTGAGATCCCTGTGTAGTGAACATCCTGGATCCAGAAGACAGCTATAACATCAAAGGAGCAACAGCAGGAGCCAGAGCCTGGGCCACAATGATGGATTTCATGGGTTAAATGAAACTTGAGTTCTTTTCTTAGGAGGCTGGATTGTAAAGTGGCACATCTCTGAGTACTTCATTGGGGAAGTTGGACTGCTGACCCGTGGAAGTGGAACTGAGTGCCTTTGGGCTGAGACTTCCTGGAGTGGGGTCTCTGGGCACTTAATTCAGGGAGCTGGATTTGCTGAGCTACAGAGCTTGAGCTGAATGCCTTCAGGTTGAGACCTCCAGTGGAATGATGATTTTGGGGCATTTATTAGCAGACATGAAAGAACTTTGTAGCATGTCCTGATAAACAACTCAACTCTGAGCATATTTCTCACTGGCATTACAATTTGTTAGCTTCCTTAATGAACTCTTTAATCATGAATTTTGACTGAGTTATTTGTAGACATTTCAGTGGATATTACAACCCCAAGAACCCTAATTAAGACATCACACCAAGAAGTATTTATTTTTTCTTGTTGATTACATTAGGGTAGTCCCAGTTAGGGGAACAACCTGGCATACTGTTTTCTGGAACATAAGTGTAAGAGTTCTCTAGGACACCATCCTCACATTGAGTATGTTGAAAAGATTGTCAGTCTAGTTAATTTTAATTTAAGGGAAACATTGTGATATTGTGAGTTTAAAGGTAATTAGTTTTAAATATTTTAGGCAGATCACAAATTTTTGCTCAATGGCTTTGGAATGAGTTTTTTTTTTTGTATCACTGCCCTCTCGTGGTGGGAGTAGGAGGCCCAGCCCTCTGGTGGGAGTGGGAGGCCCACCCTTGCTCCTGAAGAGCTGCTGCTGGAATTGAACCTCCATCTATCTCAGTGGGCCGCAGTCTTGCACACAACCACTATGCCACCGAGACTCAGCCCAGAAAGAGTTAAAAAAAAAATTAAATACCTTTATTAAGGGGCTGAGTCCTGGTGGCGTAGTGGTTGAGTACAGGACTGTGACCCACTGGCTTGGTGGTTCAAATCCAGCAGCAGCTCTTCAGGAGCAAGGGTGGGTCTCCACTCCCACCAGAGGGCAGTGATGCCCCCCCCCCAATACCTGTAATAGAACATTGACCATTCCCAGCTGAAAGTTACTGAATATTATATGTATAAAATTCTTCCAGGATAAACAATCTGGGGCAGAAAACAGTGGAACCAATGAACATGAAAGGGAGAGGCAGGGGGAAAGTAAGTGGGTGTTAACAAACCCATGGACAAGGGAACAAGAAGTGATCCAAAAATCAATGGTGCGGAGGGTGTAGGGGAACTAGTAGGACTTGATCAAAGGCAATGTAACTGAGAGGAATTATTGATACCCAAATAAAGGATAAGCATGATAGTGGGACAAGAGGAAAATAAAAGAAAATAGGCAAAGGGCATTTATAGAGGTCTAAATACAGGCATATATATTTATGTATTTGCATGTTTACATATGATGGAGAAATAGATCTATGTACATATATTTATATGTTTAGTATTAAGGTAGCAGATGGAATTGGGCCTCTACTCAGGTAGTACTTCCTCAATGCAAGAACACTTTGTTCTATTAAACTGGTATTCCATGATGCTCACCTTCCTTATATGATGGCTGAAGACAAAGTGGGTGCATAAGTAAATGTGGTGAAGAAAGCTGATGGTGTCTGGCTACCAAAATATACAGCATCTAGGGTCTTAAAGGCTTGAAGATAAATAAGAGACCATCTAGCTGAGAAGCAACAAAACCCACATGGAAGAAACACACCAGCCTGTATGGTCACGAGGTGTTGATGAGATCAGGTATCAGGGATAAAAGACCCAGAGCAAAAAATCATTATGTGAATGAGTGGGGGAGTGTGGAGTGGAGACCCAAAGCCCATCTGTAGGCAACTGGACAATCCTTTAAAGAAGGGTCATGAGGAGGAGAGAGGCCAATCAGGGTATAGTATAGCAACGATGAAACTTACAGCGTTCCTCTAGTTCTTTAATACTTTCTTCCCCCCACTATCATGATCCCAATTCTACCTTACAGATCCGGCTAGGCCAGAGGATGTATCCTGGTACAGATAAGAACTGGAAACAGGGACTCTAGGACGGATAAGCTCAGGACCAAAAATGAAAGTAGTGAAAGCAGGAGGGTAGGGTAAGGATAGGTAGAAAGGGGAAACCGATCACAAGGATCTATATATAAGCGCCTCCCTGGGGATGGATGACAGAAAAGTGGGTAAAGGGAGATGTCAGACAGTATAAGCCATGACAAAAGGATAATTTATAAATTATCAAGGGTTCATGAGGGAAGAGGGCAGAGAGGGAAGGGAAAAAACTGATACCAAGGGGTCAAGTAGAAAGCAAATGTTTTGAGAATGATGATGGCAACAAATATATAAATGTGCTTGACACTATGTATGTATGTATTGTCATAAGAGTTGTAGGAGTCCCCAATAAAATGATTTAAAAAAGAAAAAAACTGGGTAAGTAAAATTTTTTTTTCTATTGTGTGACATCTTTAATCAAGGCAGTGTTGCCATCTCTTCTCCCACCCCTGACCCCTAATGATTTTATGCTCTTTGATTCACATTACATCAAAACCATAGTCGTAACATCCTCAAGGAGATCAGATCTTGTTCCTTTTCCATGTCGTTTGAGTTGTGAGAGCAAAACAAAGGCTGTACTGTGGCTAGGGTAAGATTTTTCAATGGAAATCAAGGAATTCCATCGAACATCCCTTGCTATGCTCAGAGATTGTGCAGGTGCATTGTCATGATGGTAAAAGAGATTCAATGGTACAATTTCCTCACCAAAACAGTCTTTAATTTTCAGAAAATATCTTTCTGATAAGGTCTCATGATTATTCTGTATCCTCTTGAGTAAATCTACCAAGTCCATTCCTATGGAATCTGACCTGCCCGCCCACCCACCAACAGTTGCAATAACCTTCTGATCTGACCTTTTCTTAATTTTTTTAAAGTAAGTTTATTGAAAGAAGGATACTTTGGAAACAAAGTCCAAAGGGCCCTGAGCTCATCTAAAAGCCCAATCTGACTTCTCTATTTTGACTCTTAACTGGCCCACTATTTTGGTTGGATCTTCTTTTTTTTTTTTGGCATCACTGCCCTCTGGTGGGAGTAGGAGGCCCAGCCTTGCTCCTGGAGAGCTGCTGCTGGATTTGAACCGCCAGGCCAGTGAGCCACAGTCCCGCACTCAACCAATACACCACTGGGGCTCAGCCTGGATCTTTTCTTTTGAAAGCTTGCTAGAGATTCAGACAAATTTATTTCTGAGAACTGTCAGCAGCCATCCACTGATCATGAAGATATTTTTAATCATGTTTTGTGTGGAATAAACCTGTATGAATTGGAACTCCTGCAGCAACAGTTTTTAACTTCTCTGTGTCTAGTGACGGACGTTGGAGGGCAAGTAGAAGTAGAAGCCATAGAATGTTTTAGTTAGGTTCTTTGGAAGTCATATATTTTAGTAGTCTCATGAATATTTTGACTATATTCCCCTTCATCATAGGTAATTTATTGATTCATTCAACCATGATTTATTGGCTATTAGGCATTGTTCTTGTGTGTAAAATAACAATAATGTGCACATTACATATATGTACTGCATTAATTGGCTCTTAAGTCTACAGTTTGCACTCAACTACTAACTCAAAGATTCATGGTATACACTCCCTTTGCAGTGACCTGGGTGAAAGGTATACTGATCTGTTTCTGTAAAACTGCGAGACCAGAAACCTGGAGGCCCGTGCTACTCTGTGGCACATGAAGTTGCTTTGAGTCAGAATTGGCTTCTCAGCACCAGGATGGTTTTGCTTTACTGCCTGCATACTTAATTAATCTTTATGTTGAAATTCATTTTAGAAAATTTTAATAAATCATTTTATTGGGGGTGCTTATAGCTCTTATAACTATGAATACATCTAGTGTATCAAGCACATTTGTACAGATGTTGCCACCATCATTTTCAAAACATTTTCTTTTTACTTGAGCCTGTGGTATCTGCTCTTCCTTTTTGCCTTCCTTCCCCACCTCCCACCCTCATGAACCCTTGATAAGTTAGAAATTACTATTATTTTCATATTTTATATCATCCACTTTACCCAAGTTTCTGTTGTTCAGCACCCTGGGCGGGCGGTTATACATTGATCAATGTGATTGGTTCTCCCTTTCTTACCCCATCTCCATCCTTTAGTAAACCACAGAAACAAAACCTCTTTGGAATTCCTTTAAATTGTTGCATTATTACAATCAATGGCCTCACAACTTAATCAAATTTGTTATTTAAAAAAAAAATCCAGGCCTGAGCCCTGGTGACGTAGTGGTTGAGTGCAGGACTGCAGCCCACAGGACTGGCAGTTCAAATACAGCAGCAGCTCTCAGGAGCAAGGCTGGGCCTCCCATTGCCACCAGAGGACAGTGATGCCACCCCCCCCAAAAAAAAAAGTTAAAAAAATCCAAATAAGTTGTCATTGTCCTGAGCCCTGGTGGCGTAGTGGTTGTGCGTGGGATTGCGGCCCATTGGGATGGAGGTTCAATTCCAGCTTACAGGAGCAAAGGCTGGGCCTCCTACTCGCACCATCAGAGGGCAGTGATGCCTTAAAAAAAAAAAAAGATGTCATTGTCTTTTTCCATCATATTGGCAAAGGTTAAGCAATAAATATTGTGGCTTGGTGAGGATGTCTCTTAATGCATCTGCACATATTGTATGAATCGCCACATAAAGTGGGCAGGAGTGGATGAGGGGGCATTTGGAGGGCAAACTAGCCTTATGTCAAATACTTAGGAAATGTATGTGGCTTTTGACATAACTACCCTACCTCTGAAAATCTATCCTTAAGAAAATTTAAAGGAGTGAACAAAGATTTAGCAGTAAGGGTGATAATTTGATCACTGATTGTCATAATGCAACAGTTCTCAACCATTGCATTATGTGTATTCTTCATACTCTTAAAAGGAATTCCAAAGAGGTTTTGTTTCTGTGGTTTGCTAAAGTTAATCAACTTTACCAATATTAGAAATGAAAATGTAAATGTTAATACATTTATTTGAGAAATAATAAACTTGTGAACGTGATTTTTTTTTTTTAGGGCAGTGATGCTTTCTAAAACAAACTATATTGAGAAACGTACAAATGTTGTGATAGTTGGCTTAGCAGAAGACGGGCACCTAGATCCTTATCTGCTTCTGCATTCTATCTGTTGCAATGTCTTGTTTTTGTTGAAGAATATGAAGAAAATTTGACCTAACATAAATGTTTTATTAGAAAGGGACTCATACGCTAGTAGTCATTTCAGAAAATTATTTTTGATGCCACACCCAAAATTTAAAAGCTAACTTCTTAACATTTAATACACTGGGAATCTGCATCCATATCAAAGAATTTTGTTTCACCCTCTATAGCATTAAAATCCACCAGTCTGTCTCACACTTTGAATCAGTTGATCTTTTATTGAAGCCAGATTTTGTACCATACACAGGCTAATTGCTGATTTCATTATTGACAACTTAGAAAAATGCCACATGTCATAATTATCAGGCAATTCTTTAATATTGGAAATCTGTCAAGCTCAAAGTTGTTGCTAGATACAAGTTTTCTAGATTTCCAATGGTCTATTGAAAAGAAAGCTCTTATATACCATATATACTCAAGTATGAACCACCCTGAATATCAGCCAAGGCACCTAATTTTACCACAAAAGCTGCATTAAAAATGCACTGAAAACTCAGCTTAGGCATGTGTATATACGGTAGTTGGGACAGCTGCAGTTATCCTTGAAGTGACAGATTGATTGTTCGGTTTTGGGAAATGTCTGCCAGATAGTCAATTTTGAATAATAATTAGTTCTTTGAAGTAAAAATGGTGTTCTATTAAAGAACCAGTTAGTGTAAAAAAAAAAAACAGTTAGTTTAGCTTGAAACTCAACAGCGTAGTTAACTTTTGCCCAAATGGTTATCTCATTTTAGGGTGCAATAGAAGCCCTGTGTGCTCAAAATAGTAACAAGATCACGTTTAATAGCTGAAATTCAACAAAATAGCGTTTGCTGTTTATCAAGGGTATCCTCAAGTGAAACCTGTTTATTGAAGATGAGTGCCTAGTGCTAAAGAACACAATGTTTAAATAAAGGCATCTATTGAACCTGAAAAAAAAACACACTGAGCAGTATGGGGTGGTGACATCATGATTTGTGCTCAGGCACCAACTGCCCTGTCCACTTTTGCTTTTGAGCCATCAGTGCAAATGACACAGTGGGGGAAAGGAGGGAGAATCCTTTACTCTTGGGGACCTCATGGAGTTCCTATGAGTTGGAATGTCCTTGATGCAGGATTTTGGTTGTAATATTTAGTAGAACTAGTATAAAAATAGTTTGACCTCATTAACCCCCAGTTGGTTTGAAGCAGAAAGAACAACAAAACATTGGAAATAATTAAAATATCAAAAAATAAAGATTGGCATTATATAAAGTAAGTAACATAGTTACACAGTGATGTTGTAGAAATATATTTTCATTAAGATATTAAGTTAAATGCAAGAATTTAAGTTGCGAAACAGGATATACTAGATTCTATTTCATCGTAAACAAAGTTAAAAAATTTGTAGTTTCTTTAACCCTTTTTAGTTTTTTTGTTTTGTTTTGTTTGTTTTTTTGGCATCACTGCCCTCAGGTGGTGGGAGTAGAGGTCCAGCCTTTGCACCTGTGAGCTGGAATTGAACCTCCATCCCAGTGGGCCGCAGTCCCGCGCACAACCACTACGCCACCGGGGCTCAGTCCGTTTCTTTAACTCTTACATAGATATTTCAGTGATGTTAATTGTGTTCATCTGGTTGTTCAACCATAATCATTAATTGTTAATTCCATTTTTTGTTAAATCACACGTATACCTCTAAAGATCGTTTGGAAGCTTATCAAGATCTTAACAGTAATTGTCTCTCTATAAGCAGGCCTGCCTATAGTTATAAAGGAGTGTGTGTGTGTGTGTGTGTGTGTGTGAGAGAGAGAGAGAGATACACACACACAGAGACAGACACATGCTTATGAGAATTTAAAAATCAACTTGTCTATTTTGCTTTTCAGTAAAAAAATCTTTTAAAAATGAATGATATGAAAAAAGTTAATGATATGGTAACAAACAATATAGAGCTGTACAGTAGCGATGTCTTCTGTTCAGGAGCATCAGTTTGCTGGCAGTGGGTTTGGTCTTACAGCCTTGCTGGCATAGTAGTTCTGTGTTGGACTGCTAGCCCCAAGATCAGCTGTTCACGACCACCAGCTGCTCCCCAGGAGCAAGATGAGTTTTCTACTGCTGTACAGAGTTAGAGCCTTGGAAAGCCGCAGGGCACTTCTGCCCTGGTTAGAGGGTTGTTGTAAGTTGACACTGACTGACTGGCAGTGAGTTTGATTTTGGAAGTCCCAACCAGTTAGATACTGCATGTAGTAGGCTAATGTGGCACGCAGGAAAGCATGGCTGTTTTCTTAAAGTTTGTGTTAAATATAATCTTATACAATACTTTTCTATTTTTGGTGCCTCACTAATGAGGAAGTTAACAGTTCTCAAAGAAAGTGGAAGTATTGGTTCTAAGCCTTAATACTTCCATTTAGTTGGTGGCTTTGTGTTTAAGAGAAGGGAAATTAAAAAGACAGAAGAAGGCAGCCAATATCTTCTCAACTAATCTGAGATTTCTGTACAGTAACTGAATTTAATTTTCACAATAATAGTCATTGGCAAGAGTATCAATCATTTTTACATCCTTTGTAGAAGAGATCTCTCAATTCCTTATTCAGCGTTTCCTAACTCATAATGTTGTCTTGTACTCTTTTTCCTAAGTGGTGGAACTTGGAATTGCTATGTACTATTTAGCTTCTGACTGAATTTTAAAAACAAATTTCTGAAATAAACGTTGTCAGTAATTTCCTGAAAACAATTTCAAACAGATGCTTGGGGATGGAACCACTGTTATGCTGATGGTGATGGTGTAGCTGGCACCCTTTGGCAGTGAGAGAGAGGCTGTTGGATTTAGATGCCCCAACTTCTGTGAAAACCTCTACACAGCTAGAGATCTACATTCCACAGATGACCAAACCCTTTTTGAGGAGGCCTTATTGAAGATTGGCTGTTTTGTGCATTTTATTTTATTTATTTATTTATTTATTTATTTATTTTGTTTTGTGCATTTTAGATGGTTCTTTTTGTTCGTATTGGAGCCTACTACTGTAATTTACCTTTAAAAAACTTTAAGTACTAAGTTCTAGTGAATGTCAAATTTTTAAAGTTTTTCACCAAATATGATTGTGTTTATTAAAAAACTTGTGCTTTAAAGTTGTAAATATGTGCTAGAACAATATACAACTGCCAATTCATAGTGACCTTGTATAGGGTTTCCGGGCAGTAGATTTTTTATTTTTTTGTTTTATTTTTTATTTTTTTGGGCATCACTGCTCTCTGGTGGTGGGAGTAGGAGACTCAACCCCACTGCTGGAATTGAACCTCCATCCCAGGGGCTGCACACAACCACTACACCACCGGGGCTCAGCCCCCCGGGCAATAGATTTTTATGGGAACATAATAGCCTCAATTTTTTCTCATGGGGTTATTGGTGGTTTTGAACTACTGAACTTGCAGTTAGCAATATAATGCTTACTTGATAACGCTTCCAGGGTTTCGTGCTGCGAGTATACATACCAAACTCATGGGCATTGAGTCAATTCTGAATCTTAGTAACACTGGAGGATAAGGTAGTGTCTGAGACTTTAACTTTTCATGGAAGTAGAAAGCGTCATCTTTCTGACCTTTTGCTAAATGGTCTAATGTATAACCACTATGCTACCAAGACTCCTCTAAGAATATATATGACATATAGATTATACCTCTATATAAAGTTAAAAATATATAACACATACATGCATATTACAAGTATAATGCAAAATAATGTGAAGATTTTAGGATTTAGATTAGTTAGAATTAGTGTATGTGTTAACTGGAGGGGCAGTTTGTATTTAAAAACAAATTTGTGTGTCGGTTTATTTACAGTTACTCTACTAAATATCAGAGCTAGAGGGTCCAGGAAAGGTGCTCATGTACAAGAAAATGGACAGAACTCCTTTCCCTCAGTATGCTGGGAACTTATTTCAGATTCCCTAACTACCAGGGAGAATTAAGCAAAAATATATCTAAAGAAAGAACTAGGCTTTTCTGTTGAAAAAATGAAGTGTGTGTCCAAGATACTCATTTAACAAGTTTTTAATTTTAGGAGCTTGAAGCGATTATTAGGCACTTCGTATGTGATGTTTAGAATAGACATTGGTCACAGGAAGTAAGAGATGGACTTCTGTGCAGTAAGATAAGAGGAGTCATTTCAGACATTGACCTAGCTCTTAGGCTTGCTGAAACTGAACTTGTGGTAGTTTGTAGCAAAAGAAGTGACCAGTGTGGATGGAGACGACGTGGCATATTGCCTATCTTTTGATTAAGTATGAGGCACAGGAGTGACAAGTTGAGATCATTAGTGCATGAAGAAAAGTGACTACCTGTTTTGGTTGTAATTAATTGTTTAAATTGTATTTTTCCTTTTTTGTGGGCATCACTGCCCCCTGGTGGGAGTAGGAGGGCCAGCCTTGCTCCTGGAACGCTGCTGCTGGATTTGAACTGCCAACCCTGTGGGTCCCGGCCCTGCACACAACCACTGCGCCACCGGGGCTCAGCCCGGTTGTAATTAATTGGAGGCTTAATTAAAAATGATGTGTGGCGAGCAGGATTCACTTATTTATTTTTCACTCATTTTATTGGGTGCTCGTACAACTCCTGTCACAACCCTTACACACATCCAGTTGTACATTTGTTGCCATCATCATTCTCGAGACATTTGCTTTCTACTTAAGCCCTTGGTATCAGCTCCTCATTTTTCCCCTTCCCTCTCTACTTACCCCTCCCTCATGAACCCTTGGTAATTTATAAATTATTATTTTTTTCATGTTTTACACTGTCTAATATCTCCTTTTATTCACTTTTCTGTTGTTCCTCCACCAGGGAGGAGATGTTTTATGTAGATGCTTGTAATTGGTTCCCCCTTTTGACCCCACCTTCCCTCCATCCTCCCAGTATTGCCACTCTCACCACTGGTCCTGAGGATCAACTGCCTGGATTCCCTGTGTTTCCATTTCTTCTCTGTTCTAGTGCACACAGGATTCACTTATTGAGAATAGTTCTACTTGGATTGTGTAATTATCTTTTAATTCCATTTTTCCACAGGCTTTTTGACTCCCTGTCACGAGTAGATAATGCGATCCAAGCTTTGACACACAGGGCAGTGAGCTCTGGGGAGTAGAGAGAGTTTAGTTGGGGGGAGAATGTCAAGGTAAAAGCTTCCAAAGAACAAAACGGAGCTTTGTCTTGTTCTGAAGGTCTGTGTTTTCTTATTTTGGTGGCAGTTGGTTTTTTTCCCGAACTGCTCACCCTGCAGGTCACAGCCCAGCCCTTAACCACGATGCCACCGGGCCCCCATGTGCAGGCAGTTAGGGTTCTTGATAGCTAAGGGCAGTGGTGGGGAGGAGGCCACATATATAGTTAGTTGGTCACTATTACTCATCTAGTCAGCTGGGTTAAAGTAGCTTGAGTCCTATTTCCTTTGTTCAGACACTTTCTTTTCTTTTCCTCACTCTTTGTGGTTTTTCACATCTTAATTTGTATGGCATTTCTCTGTAGAGTACTTCTTCAGAAGACTATAAGGAGACTTGGTTTCAAATTGAAATTTAGACCCCAACCTCAGAATACATTTTTATTGGCTCTCCTTTCATGAACACTCCTCAGCATTTATATGCTGTGTTTCTGACAATGTGTTTGATATTATTTTCATGTACATGATTGGACTATTTATAAAACAAGACATAAAGATGTAGCAGAGAAGGCAGGAAATACTTGACGTGTGTATGCTGTATCTTAGTCTCTGCTTCCTGTCAGTTAAACCACGATGAGAGGAACAGAGACACAGATGTACAATTGCAGCTTTAATTTCCCACCAGGGAGACCAGTTAAGTGTAAAATTTGTTTCATTAAGCTTTTTTGTTGCTTGTTGGTTCTAGAGATGTTGGAGACCTTTTATTATTATTACTATATTGATTACCTGATGGTAATTAGATGTTTAATGTAAAATATATTAGGAAAACATAATCTTTAAATCTTTCAGAATGTATTTATGTCTGTGAAACTTTTATAAGTAATAAAAGATCAACGTTCAAATTTGTATGTGGTATACATTTAATGTGATTGACAAGATAATATTCTGATCTAGAAATTTTAGTGTCAGCACATTGATTCTGTTTTGGATCATGGTAATATTGGGACTTCTTTAAACTCCTAGAGGTAAACTCCTCTTTTAGTATGTACAGCTTTACGAATGTTGAAATGGAGAGTTACAGAGATTGATTTATCCAAGAAAACATAGTAAGTGGCTGAATTAGGGCATAAATTTAAGCTCTTTTAAGGCTAGATTGGGTGTCCTTTTAGGAATAATTTATTTTCCTTAAATTACTACTACGTACCACCCACTATTCAGTGATTTAAGCTTTTAAGGTTGCCTCTGCTTATTCTACTTGGAAAAACTATGTCACTTATCCTTAACTTACACATAACTTTTCTTTTGATGTTTTTTCAGTGTGGCACAGGCATTCCTCTCTCTGTTTTCTCATCACTGAGTTGTTTGTATACGTTATTTTGCTGCTAATTGTTTGCATATATACTTTTTTCTTTCTTGGGGCCATGAACTCCTTCAGGACAAGAACCATGTCTTAATTATTGTTATTTTTGTATACCTAGTACCTACCAAATAATTTAATCAATCCTCGTTGAATGAATAAATAACCCACATTTCTTCGTCCTGGAATCAAAGAAATACCATATAATGTGACTTTTTAAAAAATGGATTTTTGGCCGAGCCCTGGTGGCCTAGTGATTGTGTGCAGGACTGCGGCCTACAGGGTTGACAGTTCAAATCCAACAGCAGCTCTCCAGGACCAAGGCTGGGCTTCCTACTCCCACTGGGGCAGTGATGCACAAAAAAAAAACAAAAAACAAAACAAAACAAAACAAAAAAATGGATTTTTATTCTCGTTCACTTTAAGAAATAATTTTAGTATAAAGTAGTGGTCTCAAACTGTGGGTCATGACCCCTATGGGGGTCAAACAACGCTTTGACAAGGGTCACCTGATTCCTAACAGAAGCAAAATTACAGTTGTGAAGTAGCAATGAAAATAGTGTTATGGCTTTGAGGTGGGGGGGGGGGGTGTCACCACAATGAGGAACTGTATTAAAGGGTCGCAGCAACCATTATAAAGTTTCTTTCTTCAGTAAACCGCCCCCCCCAATTTTGTTTTTACTTTTTTTAACCTTAGCAAAGTGATTTGTTTCTGTTCTAATTGTAATTAATTACTTACTGGTCCACTAAAAATGTAGATGAGGATACCTTAATAGTCTTAGATTGCTGAACATTCTTAATCAATTCTTATTTTTTGCTTTAGCGAAAATCTCTAGCTCTATATTTTAATTCATTGATGTTAGTCAATTTCAACTCACAGTGGCCTATTATGATCGGTTAGAACTGGCCTTGTGCGTTTCTAAGAAAAAGCTTTGAAGTGGGTAGAAAGTCTTCTTTCTGCCAAGGAGCAGCTGGTGATTTTGGACTACTGACTTTGTGGCTGGCAACCTAGTGTGTAATCTCTATGCTCCCAGGACTCAGTGAACAATAGAAAATAAGTTTTATCTTCTACCTATCTGTTCTTATCTCTAAGCTTTATATATATTTTTTTGTCTTATGATCTGGCAGTTGTTTGTCAACAGAGGAAGTCTTTTTTTGTAGGATTTTAGCTTACACTGCTTGTTTTAGAAATGTGTCATAAAGTTCACATAGATTTTCGACTTGAAAATTGATAGTTTACTTAGAAATAAACCAAATTGAAATGATCACATTTTAAAAATTAAGTCAAACCTAAAGATTCAGATCCGTTCATCAAGTTTGTTTGAAGAACTCCTAAAACTGTAGGATTTATTTATGAGTTTCAGTTTTAATGTTTAGAAGATCTAACAATACAGTTCTGTTAACCGAAACCTGATGTAGACTGACAGATTGGAAATCATTTGCAGGACTGTTGAGTGTCCTTTTATAAGTAGGACTTCCCTGATTCACACCATTTGTTGTTGGTGGTAATGTATTTCTGTTTGAATCAGAGTACATTGAGCATATATGTCACTTTAAGGAGAGAAAAGCCTTAGTTTCCTACCAGGTGGTTTGACAAGCCAGAATATCTTGTAGCATAAGAAAAAAGACTCATTTAATGAATAATTTTAGTAAGTAAATGCTCTTTACATTAAAAAGGGAGTATCTTTTAACATTGTAGTCCAACTTGACTTGCAACACGAAGTGCTTTTATCTATTATTTTAAACTATGTTAGCTAATATGGAACGTACAAAAAACTTACATGAATCTTTGTTCTCATGTATCTACTAATCTAAAGACAGGACAAAGTAAATTACTGAATGACATGGGGAATGAGCTTTGTACCCAGTTAATCATAGGATTATGATTTGCATTTGTCTTAGCTGATAGACCGATTGCCCTCAGAACCTTGTCTGAGTTACTGGTTCTGTTCTTCCTTTGTCCGTCAATGCCTGGCAGATAGGTCCTCAGTGAATAAAAAGAGTATTTTGTGATTCCAGAGGCGCATCCTGTGTTCCGTAAAATATAAGATCACTACCTCTTCCCCGAGATGCTTTCATTTTGTCTTAATAACACTTTGTTTTAACTTCAAGTTGTTCAAAGTCACATTAAAACTTGTAACTGAAATCCAGGCCCTGATGTACCCTCAGATAATCAACTCTGACTTTGGATTGAACAGCTCTTTATTATCTCCTTATTATAGACGCTCTCTGGTGGCACAGTGGTTATGTGTTTGACTGCTAACCGCAAGGTCAGCAGTTTGAAACCACCAGTCACTTTTTGGGAGAAAGACAGGATTTACAGTGTCAAAAAAATGCAACCCTACCCGGTCCTGTAGGATTATTATGAGTCCAAATTGACTAGATGGGAGGGCAGTGAGAGTCTGAAAACCTCCTTTCATCACCTGGCAGGCTTAAGATCTTCCACTACACCTCCCAACTCTGAACCCCTACTCTGGGTTGCAGAGGTCGCACTTGGGCTGGGAACTGGGCTGGAGTTGAGTGGTATGCAATAAAGGAGAGGGACTGGAGTTTTTATTCATGGGTTGTAAAATAAAAGCCTCTATTGCCTGACAATTCAGCCCCATGTTTAAAAAAAATTTATGTAGCAAATTTAGCCCAGTAGAATATAATAAGATCCATGAAGTCAGGAAATAGCTGTTTCATTCTTCACTATATTCACAGCATCTGGAAGAGTGTCTGGCATGTGGTAGGTGCTCAGTGGATCTTTGCTGAATGGATGACTAGGTGCAGGAGTATGCATCTGACTTGAACTCGAATCTCAAGCCTGGGTCCGAGCACTTGGAATATTCCTTTGATGAATCTGTGTGTCAAAATTTGTGAGCATAGGGGTCACCACTGTGGTACCCCTGGCTGCCTTTGGTTGCCTATTTGTCTTTGTATCCTTAGATATAAAGTGAGGTGTAGATTTTACTGACAGTGAAAGTTGAGAGATTGAGAGCACAGTGCTTAGCATAAGATTAGCACATTTATTTATTTATTTATTTATTTATTTATTTATTTTTGGGCATCACTGCTCTCCGGTGGTGGGAGTAGGAGGCCCAGCCCCACTGCTGGAATTGAACCTCCGTCCCAGTGGGCCGCAGTCCCGCACACAACCACTACGCCACCGGGGCTCAGCCCAGATTAGCACATTTATATGATGACTATTTTCTGATTACATGTTTTCTCTTTCCCAAATTCTTGAAGAAGGATAATACCATGATTTTCTATGTCTTTTCAATGTAGCAATCTGTGGTTAGACATATGTGAGGGTTAACTAAAGTGGTATATATGTTTTGCTATATAAATTGTAAGACTCTTTCATTAGATGATAGGTATTACCCAGAAATGATCATGTAAATGAAGCTTTCTCTGCTTATTGAGTGCAATTCCAGGGTGTGTCTATGAAAACTAACAGGTACCGACTACATTTCTTTGACTACCTGAACTTTCCAAGAACAGAGTAAGTGCATAAAGCAGAAAACACCTCTAGCGTAGAGCCACGTTTCAATGTAGCCTCACTTAGTCAGCCAAAACTTTTCATGGCATCCTCACTCTTTTACACATCACCTGGGAAGAAGGTAAAGATGGCTGGAGTGCTGGGGAAAGCAGTCCTTATTCATTGACTAAAAGACTTGGATTTGTCATTGATAGCACCTCTTTCATCAATGAATAACTAAATCTGTCTCATCTATTCAGAATGTTTAGTATTAAATAGCAATGGCCAAATAATTCATATGAAAATGAACTAGTTGGGAAAAAAAAGAAAATGACTAGTATACTAGCTTTTAAGTTTTATTGGTCTCCCAGTGCGTGTTCAAATATAAACATGGTTTGTGGTAAGAAATCATAGTTTCTGGGAAACTTTTTTTGGGGGGTGAATTAGGGTAGGGATTTACATTTCAGATTGTCATTTTTCATTCAACAACTTGTCAAACCTTGCAGTAACTTACTCTGTATGCCCCCCCTCCCCGTAAATTATGCTCTCGTAGAATATCTTTCCCTTCACCCAAGTTATCTTCTAGCATATTGTTTACCCTTGTCTCCCTTCTCCCACTCCTCTTGCCCACCAAACTCTTTGCTTTACTGTGGAAACCTTTATTTTGAATTAAAAAAAATTTTTAATAGTGCTCTCATTCAACATTTGTCCTTCTGTGATTAACTTTTCTCAGTAAAAGGTCCTCAAATCCATTCATGTCATGACGTGCTTCACATTTTCATCTTTATTACTTGCATATGTGTAGTATTCCACTAATCAGAAACCCTGGTTGTTAGGTGGTTACGTGGGTTGTGCTGCTACCTGCAAGATTAGCAGTTCAAAACCACGTTTGCTCTGTGGGAGAAAGATAGCGCTTTCTACTCCTGGTCATATTTCTAGCTTTGTAAATCACTGAGCAGCTCTATCCCTTTTGGTAGAGTCACTATGAGTGGGACTCCACTGGATGACAGTGAGTGAGTGTTCCACTGGGTCAATGTACCGAAGTTTGTGCATTCATTCTTCCACTGTGGGCATTGAAGTTGTAGGAAATCTGTTTCTCCTCATTAACCCCTCTTCCAATTGTTGGAGAAAGGAAATGAATCAACTGAGTGGTTTTTGTTTTTGTTGTTATTGTTGTTTGACTTGTCTGTCTGAAAGGCTTTCTGTACCTTGCCTTGCTTTTAAAACCAGTGTTGAAAATCTTCATTATAAAAAAGTAATGAAGAACTTATGGACATACTGGTGCCTGGAACCTATCAGACTATCACACTATAGCTGTGGAGTGTTTGCTTGTGCTGTCCTTATCGTGGGATGGATGGTAGTTGCCAGACCCCAGGTATGTGATCTGTGTAGGAACTGCTCTCTCTTGGTGTAGCCTTTGTGAAAACTTCAAGGAACTCTCGTTTATTTCAACATCCAGTCTAAACTCCACTACTTGACTTTTAAGACTCTAAATTTTGGTTTTTGCCTTATTTAGCTGTATTTCCACCTTTTCAACTATTGTGAACTCTTAGTTTTTTTAAGATGTGAACTATATTCTAAACTTTTTTCCTTTGCATTTCTACTTTTTTACTATTACCAACCATACACATAAACTTACATACTATGCTTTACTACCCTTTCCTTTCTTTATTGTCTTCCTGTTTCCTAAGAGGAGCCTTGGAGGTGTGGACAATACACCCAGATGCTAACTGCAAGGTCAGTATTCAATGTTATTAGCTGCTCTGAGGGAAAAAGATGAGGTTGCCAAATCCTTTTAAGTATTTGAAGTCTGGAAACCCAAAGAAATGTGCAGTTCTATGGCTTGATGCTAGTACGTTTTTTTTTTCTAAATCTTACTTTATGGGAATGCTCAGTTTGAGTTCTGTTGTCTGGAAAGTGTTTCCTTTACCTGTTTGACCATCCTGAGTTCTTTTGAAGTGCAGCAGTACTGACCAGCTTTCTCAGGACCTGATTAAGTACTACACCGTGGTTTTTGTTTAGCTGCTGCTTTTGTTTCTTGAATTGGAGTTTAAGCCTCTTGGAAATGAAAGACCAAACGTTATCTTTTTGTATTTCTCATTGTATCTCTTTTTCTTCCTTTGAAATAGCTACACGTTTAGAAATAATTTTTCTCTTAATGCCCAATCAATAATAGCATAGTTGCTTCTGGAAATCGATGCTCATAGATAACGATGATATGTTGTTGGTTACTGTCAAGTCAGAGCTGCCTCTTAGTGACCCAGTGTCCAACAAGACAGGAAGGACACTGCTGTGTCCTACAGTACCGTCACAGTTGTTGATGTGTTTGAGCCCATTCTTGCTGCCACTGTGTGTTAATCTCTATCTCGTTGAGGATCTTCCACTTTTTTACTGTCCCCTACTTCGCCAAGCATGATGCCTTTCCCCAGGGACTGCCCTCTCCTGATAACATACCCAAAGTTTCTGCGACAAACTCACTTTGTCATCCTAGAGTCTAAGAAGCTGTCTGTACTTCTTCCAAAGAAAATTTGTTTGTGTTCTGGAAGTCTGCAATACTTTAAGTATTCTCTGTCAACATCATAATTCAAATATATTAGTTTTTCTCTGGTATTCCTTATTTACTGACAAACTTTCACATACATAAGAGGCTATTGGAAAGACCATGTCTTGAGTCAGGTGGACTGTACTCTTCAAAGTGAATCTTTGCTCTTTTTTAAACTTTAAAGAAGTTTTCTGTAGCAGCAGTCTTGAGAGTTAATTATGGATCTAGTAAAATGAAATCCTTGACAATTTAAGTCTTTTCTCTATCTATCATGATGTTGTCTCTTGGTCCCCTTCTGAGAATTTTGGCTTTGTTTACATTGAGTTGTAAACAAAGCTCAATACAAAGCTCAGTACATAATCTGTACTGAAGGCTGTGGTCTTTGATTTTCAGTAGTAAGGGCCATATTGAAGGTTATTAATGAGCTTCCACCCCAATCCTGATGCCTGGTTTTTCCTTCAAATAATCTAGCTTCTCGAATAGTTTTCTAAGCATACAAATTGATTAACTGGAACACTTCATTGTGCTCAAGTAAAACCTACAGATAGACCATGGAGCAGAGGTTGCTGTGTAAATTTGAGTAATAGTTTTATTAACTGGTCTTTTTTGTAGGCATATGGCTACTGTTCTGTTGCTGATAACATTGTACATAGATTGTTTAAAAATTAATTTGAACAGTTTTATTTGCATACTTCAGTTAATGTATAGTTCAGAAGTTTAAAGAGTTGAGCAATTATCACCACAATCACTTTTAGAATATTTTTTCTTATACTATTTCCCCATTTCCCCCTTTACTTCCCTGCCATAACCTAACAAATTATCAATCCAGTTACTTTTGATATATATTTACCTATCTTGGATTTCTATGAAGAAAAAAATACCAAATAATAAAAGAAACAGCAACAGTTAACAAAACCAAACCTAGAAAAACATCAGTTGAAAAGAGAAAATAATAAAAACTAGACTATAAAATGGGTCAAAAGAGAGAACATATGATAAAGCATTAAATTTTAATCTGACTATATTTGTCCTTTTTTTTTTTTTTTTTGGCATCACTGCTCTCCGGTGGGAGTAGGAGGCCCAGCCCCACTGCTGGAATTGAACCTCCGTCCCAGTGGGCCGCAGTCCCGCGGACAACCACTCCGCCACTGGGGCTCAGCCCTATTTGTCCATTTTCTAATGCACACTCTCTGATAGTAAGTGTATTCATATTCCTGGTCGGTGGTCAGAGAGGAATCATTGGAGGCTTAATCCAAGAGGGACCCTGCAGATGGATTTTGCACTTTCATTGCATCCCTCATCTTCTACAGATAGACCTTGAAATGTTCGTTTGGATGATGAATGTGTTTCCTACATAATAAACTATATGATTATCTGGTTCAAAATGACTCAAACTAATCTCTTTAAGTTCTCTCACGCCTATGCTACTTATCTTTAATGTAGTCCATTTAATTTCCACAACTTTCAGTTTTCTTAGATTCATAGGACATTTTTCCTTCTGATTACTAATGGGTAGTTACATCTGTTTCTTCCCATTTTTAGTCATGCTACATAAACAAATGTGGATTCCTGAAAACTATGTTTCATCCACGTCATTAAGATCAACTCTGCAAGCTGAGCCTTGGTGGCACATTTGTTGTGTGCGGGACTGCAGTCCACACGGTTAACGGTTCAAATCCAGCAGCACTTCTCCAGGAGCAAGGCTGGGCTTCCTACTCCCACCAGGGCAGTGATGTGAGGGTGGGGAATCAACTCTGAGAAGGTAGCTTTTACCTAGCTGCATTTTTTTTTGGCGGGGGGGGGGGGGGGGGGTGCGGCGCATCACTGCCTTCTGGTGGTCGTGGGAGCTACCCAGTACCTAGCCGTATTTTGAGTGCCTTTCTTCTCCCAATCTATGAAGCTCATCTTATGACACCATACCACACAATGTTGTGCTGCTGTTCATAGCGTTCTTAGTGGCTAATTTTTTCTTGTGTGTCTTAGACTGGAAGCTTCACTGAAACCTGTTCACTGTGGGTAATATTGTTGGTTTTTAAAATATTCATGGTATAACTTTGGGCTTTACCACAACACACATGCTGCCACAGTATGACAGCTTGACAGATGATATAAATAAGCATAATACATGTATTTCCTATAGAAAAAACTCAATGCCTGAGTTGCTAATGCAGTTAATAGTCATAGAAATGGATGTAAATGATTTAAATGTTGATCAAGAAATGATAGTAGGAAAGAGAAAAAGCCTACAATTTTACATGCCTATCATCATATTACTTATGAGCAATATGAAAGCTCGCTTCAAAGATTTACATAGTGGAAATCATTTTATGGCCATGTATCAAGTATTTCTATCTTAAGTACGTAGCTCACAATATTAAGCCCATGCCTTTCCACTTCTCATCTCTCAGTTTGTGATTTTCCTGCTTGTAGTAGTTAGGTGCCATTGAATTTAGAAACTTGGACAGGTACCAAACAAAAGGATGATTATAGGAAAAATCTCAAGGCCCCAGGATAGTTGAATTATAGCTGAGCTGATTTAAAAGATTTCTGTTATTTAGTTAAAGAGGAGGGGGGTGGTTCATTTGTTCCGTTAGAATGTCTCCCTGCACAATGGAATTAGGAAAATTTGTTCACATGGAATCATATAGTTCATGAATTTGTTGGTGACTTGAGAAAAGAGTTCCTTTGGAATTTATATCTTTATCTCACTAAAGAACCCATTCTGGGGCTCAGAATAGGTTCCTAAAATGTTAGATAGTATGTGGAAATGTGTGGATCGAGCATGGTGGTGAGCACAGATAAACCCCTGGGCAAAAATGGTACAGGTCGGCCCCAACTTAGGACAGGATTCTGCCATAGTCAGTTTTGAAATAAGTTACAACCTCCTCCTCTTCTTAAAGTTTTCATTATTGTTGCCTTTTTTGGGCAGGATTTTATAAACCCAATCTTTTAACATCTTTAAACACACATCCGAGAATGATGGCATCTTGAAATTATGCACTGCAACATTGTGTGTAGTATATGTCATTAACAAAACAAAACAAAGCTTCCTCCCATGGAACCAGTGCTGACTCATAGTGACGCTGTATCGCAGGCTAGAACTAACTGCCTTTGTGAGTTTCTGAGATTTTAACTCTGAGAGTAGAAAGCTCCTTTCTTTCTTCTAAGGAGCAGCTGGTGGTTTTGAACTGCTGACTTTGCAGATTGCAGCTCAACATATAACCATTGTACCACTGGGGCCCCTTTTCCCAAGATACATAGGAAAACTCAAAAGGACGGTTCTAGTGGCCATTTCAACTGGAGTGTGTTTTAAGTCAGGGACTACCTGAATATATACAGGCTTGTTGGGAGTCAGGCAGAGCCCTCTTCAGCTTCTGTGATGCAGGAGCAGGGTGGGAATGGAGGCTGACATGGCTGATTTTGAAATGGGACTGTAAATCTATGAAATATTCCCACAAAGGCTTCCAGTTCAGGTGTTTAGATTTGTCTTACAAATCTGACTTTTAAACAGTCATGTTTTCCTTGCATTCTTTTGCTGTTTGCTGTAGAGTTGTATAGACATTATGAAATTTAGAGTTTTTCATACAGATAGGAAGCCATTGATTAGGTTTTGGTAGAAGACTTGATTGGTCATGTTTTCATTTTTGGTGAATCACACTTCTTACACTGCAAAGAACCATCAAAGGGGAGTCAGATCAGTATATTAAGTGCCCACCAAATGAACCCAGGGAACAGCTACTCCTAAGGAAGAATGCATTCCTTTATCATGAAGCCATTTTTATGACCCCCCAGGCTTTTTGATCAGTCAATGACAAACCTCCCTCTAAGAGTAGAACCTCTGACTGAGGCTAGTTTCTTGTTGAAGGAAATTGTGTAATGTGGGAGTTGGACATGAAGGAGGGGGAGGGGTGTCATGTGGCAGGCTCTTCTTGGGGACCATGTTCCTCTCTCCTTCCCTTCACTCTCACCACCAGGATGGTACTAGACTGTATGTCTTCTAGTAAGAGGATGAAAATAGGAACCGGGGGATAAACAAGCCAGAGCAATGAAGCCATTTTCTTGCAAGTTAATTCCAGTTTTGTTTTTTAACTGCCCAAACAGGTTTTGCTGATAAAAGGACATTTTAGCATGTTTGTGTTCCCTGCATGGTTGTGTGTTGCTCACAATTCAATTTTGGGGTGCTGGAGGGAAGATAGTAGAGTTGGTTTATTTGCATTGTAACAGTTAAAAACATTTTGATCATCTTCACTTTCACCCCTTTTTGAGAAAAAATTGTAGTTCAACTCTATTCATGACCAAAGTTAACTCAGTGTCTGATTACTGCTGGGCATTTCTCTCTTTATTTAAAGTTCTCGTTTTCAGAACGTGCTCAGAAAGGGGGTTAATCATGAGACCACAGGTACGGACAGGTCTTGGTATGTGAGCTGTTTGGCTCCTTTGCAAGATGTTACAGATGAGGCCTGCCTGTAAGCTGACACCAGGTTGGCACAAGTGGCCAAGGGTGGAAAGTGGAAGACAATGTGAAAGAACCGGAATTTCAGGTCTGGGTAGTAGTGAGTAATTGCAGCCTGCCCTCAGATCCTGGAACTGTTCATCTGAGTGTCAGCAAAGGACTGCAGGCACAGAGAACGCAGTCTGTGAGGTTGGATATTACTGACTTAAAGGATTCTTTTAGTTAACATGGTTTGAGCTAGGATATGCTTATTCAGGTTGCCCAGACTGGCTTCAGCTCTGGCATAGGCTACTAGAAAATCTCAGTATAGAAAAGCTCAACTTGTGCTGTTTCCACATAGAAGTAAAACTGTTTTTTGAAGGTTTAGATATCTCTCTTTCCCTGGCCCCTCCCATCTCAACCCAACTGCCATTGCTATCAAGTTGATTATGACTCAGGGACCTCATAGGGCAAAGTAAGTCTGCCCCTTTGGGGTTTCTGAGACCAGATCTCTACAGGAGTAGGCAGCCTCGTCTTTCTCCTTTGGTGGAACTGGTGGATTTAAAGCATGAACCTTGTGGTTCGGAGCTCAGTGGGGAACTCACTATGACATCAGAGCTCCTCAAGGTGGGATAGTTATTTAAAAGATATTTGTATGGATTCCAAGGGCATATTTAGAGCTTTTTCTAAACTCTCAAATTCTTAGAATGTTAGAAAAACTTTAAATGACAAGATTGGAATTGCAGTGCTGTGAATGAGCATGGGCCTTCTGGCATAATATCGGTGTAATGCCTTCCACATAACTGGATATACCTGTGCAAAAGGAGCGCTTAGGGGCCACTGAGGAATTGAGAAACTTGTAATAATGTAAATAAGGTACCTGGTGCCCTTGTGGGGCTGGGACCATACAAATAAAGTGTGTAGAACCCTAATGACAGGATTAGTCCATTTTGCCTTATGGCTAGACTTAAAATGAGCCATCCAAGAAAGAAGAACCAGGAGTGCAACATGTCTTTCAGACACAGGACCCATGTGCTGAGAATCTCTTAGAATGAGGAGACAGGCGAACTGTCGCAGCACATTGAGAAAGGGATGATCCCGGAATGGAGCTAAGTGCCTTTCAGCTGGATGCTTGCAGATGGAGTAGGAACCTTCCAGGACCTTAATAGCAGAGCTAAAGAACTTTTCAACTCTTGCCTTAGTAGGGCAGAGGCCTAGCTAACCCCAGGGGTCAAGAGCCAGAGACAGACTTGCCTGCTAGAATGGCTGAGGAAAGACTGTCCCAGTTAGAGAACTAGATTCTGAGTAATTTCTGGCCCTAAAGCGAATCTCTTAGCTTTCCTAAAAATCCCATCATCACGAGTATTGTCTTTGAGGTCTGTGTGGCCATTGGTTGAAGGCAATAATTGTGTCTGAATTGGTTTGAAAACAAACAAGAAAAAAAAGCTGGAGCACAGAGGCATGTCTGACCTCCATCTCACAGAAGTCAGTCTTGGACTCTTGGCAGATCCTGAGTCTCCTTTCCCCTTGTGAAGTATGAGGCGCTCAGACTCCCCTGCAGTGATTTTTTTCCCCCAATGATTTTATTGGGGGTTCTAACAGCTCTTATAACATTCAATACATCATTTGTGTCAGGCATATTTGTACACATGTTGTCATCTTCATTTCCAAATATTTTCTACTTGAGCTCTTGATATAAGCTCCTCCTCCCCCCTCCTTTTTTAAAAATAAATCATTTTATTGGGGGCTCATACAACTCTCATCACGATCCATGCATACATCAATTGTATGCAGGCCACATTTGCACACTTGTTGCCATCATCACTCTCAAAACATCCTCCCTCCACTTAGGTCCCCAGTACCAGCTCCCCCTATTTCGCTTCCCTCCCACTTCACCTCCCCATGGACCCTTAGTAATTTACAGATTGTTATTACCTTTTCATATCGTACACTGTCCAATGTGTCCTTTCACTCACTTCCCCCTTGTCTGTACCCCAGAGAGGAGGTTATATGTAGATCCCGGATATCAGTTCCCCCTTTCTATTCCACCATCCCTCCACCCTTCCACCACTAGTTCGGAGGGAATCATCTGTCTTAAATTTCCCATGTTTCTGCCTCCAGTGTACATCCCCTGATCTAGCTGGATTTGTCTGGTAGAATTGGTAATTTTTTAAAGAGGTTGGGGAAGGGTTTTGTTTTCTTTTCCCCATCAATTTTGTGCACAGTGTCAAGGTTGCTCTAACTCAGGCTGACTTTGTGCCTGTCAAAGTAGAACTCTACTCTGCAGGCTTTTTTCCCTTCTAGGTTTACAGGACATGTCATTTTGACACATTTCTATTTCCTCAATGAAAATTACAGAAATCCTTTATATTTACCTCCTTCCATTTATGCTGACTGTTTTCAATGTAATGTGACAAATATATATCCAGATTCATTTTCTTCTAAGATCTTTTCAGATAGGTATCAATTTGGCATGAAGGTAAATTGAATATTCTCAGTAAAGCTATTTCATTCATGAAAGCATTACTATAGTAATAAATTTAAATATAGTAAAAATTATTTAGAAAGTAAAGATCAACTGAAAAGACAAAGTAGCAGAGATGGTCATATCAACTGATCCAAGTGGCCTAACTGTACGTCAAACCCAATAACTCAAATATTGTATAATGTTATATAATATAAATTTTATATAAGTAGCATAACAGTTTTTTTGGGGGGGCATCACTGCCCCCTGGTGGTGGGAGTAGGAGGCCCAGCCTTGCATCTGGAGAGCGTTGCTGGACTTGAACCTCCAACCCAGTGGGCTGCAGATCCGCACACAACCACTACGCCACTGGAGCTCAGCCCACATCACAGTTTTATTTCTTTTCTTTTTTTTAGTTTTTTAGGCATCACTGCCTTCTGGTGGTGGGTGTAAGAGGCCCAGCCTTTGCTCCTTTGGAGCTGGAATTGAACCTCCATCCCAGTGGGCCGCAGTCCCGCGCACAATCACTACGCCACCGGGGCTCAGCCCACAGTTTTATTTCTAAGTTAATAGAGCATAATTATGTGTTTTTAAATAAAATAAGGTTTTTTAAAAAAAGAAAATGTGTCGGCTGAGCCCCAGTCCTAAAAAAAGAAAGAAAATGTGTCGTTTCGTTCATGTGTCAATTTGATGCATGTCCATAGGGACAGGTATATAAAAATGCCTGGAAACCTAGTGTAAGTGACTGACCTTTGGGAGAAAACTGCAGGCACTGTCCTAAAAGCCTGTGGGTGGACTCCCAAACTTTCCTGAGCACTTGAACCATCTGGACCACCCCAGAACTCCCATTTTGTGTGTAGAGTACATGATTCAGAGAGGTGGCACTGGAGCATAAGCATTGAGTTGCTATGTGCAAGGTTGGAAGTTCAAACTTGCCACCTGCTCATTGGGAGAAAGAGGGTGCTATCTGCTCCTGTAAAGATTTATAGTCTTAAAATCCTAAGGAGCAGTTCCATTCCATCTTATGCATTATGAATCAGAATGGATTTGAGAAGAGTGTTTTCTTGGAGTTTTGTATAATGAGATTTATAAATGATTTTTTTCCCCTCTCTGATTTCTTCTGGTTATATTGATTTACTTCAGGAACTGAGAGACTAATAATAATTGCTACCCTATCTGAGGAAGTTCAAATCCAGCTATTTAACTGTAGTTACACTTTGGTGGGTATGTATATGTGTGTGTATTTAATTGATTTTTCTCGCATTTAAAACATATAAATGTTCTGAACCCTGGTGGCATAGTGGTTGTGCATGGGACTGCGGCCCACTGGGTTGTAGGTTCAAATCCAAGGCTGGGCCTCCTACTCCCACCACCAAAAGCCAGTGATGCCACAAAAACAAAACAAAACAAAACAAACAAGCAAAAAGGCATAAAACATATAAATGGGTAGTAATAATACTGTATTCAAAGAATAAGAAAATTTGATTAGAATCTATTTTAAAGTACCTTAATGAATTATTAAGTTGTGGTAACCTTATGAAAAGCTTTATGTACTCTGGGCATGTTATCAGAAAGCACCAGACACTGGGAAAGAACATAATGCTTGGTAAAATGGAAGATCAGTGTAGAGGGGGAAGACCCTCCATGAGATGATAGACATAGTGGCCGCAGCCATGACTCATTCATAATAATAATTACAATGCTGCTGCAGGCCAGAGTAAAATATTTTGTTCTGTTGTCCAAAGTGTTATGACGGAGCCCTCGTGGCTTTATAAAGTGGGCTGTTTGCTGCATGGTCAGTGATTTGAGCCCACCATCGGCTCCTTGGGATAAAGATGAGGCTTTCTACTCCTGTAAATACTTACCATCTCAGAAACTCTCTCTAAAGTTGGTATGAGTTTCAGTCAAGTTGATGATGGTTTGTTTTGACATAGGGTTGTTCCGAATCAAAACTTATTCTCAAGCACCCACCAACCAGCATTTAGTCAAACCCTGGTCTGTTACACAAAACTTCCAGGCAGTACAATTATTGATTTACTTCCTATTTTCTTTCTAACTTCCCTGGTGCCAGTCGCTCTCCCTGCCCCCCGTCTTGTTCAATTTTTTTCATTTCTCTTGTATTTCTTCACATGAAATAGTTTTTCCAAATGTATTTTCTTTTTTACAACATGTTTGTATGTTGTAAAAAGCCCTTTGTGAGGTTACCACTTCATGTAAAATTACTTTCTATACAGATATTTGGCATCTGAGGTGACACAGAACTCCTATTCCAATTCTTTATCTACCCCACCTCACAAAGCATTCATACACACATATACACCAACACTACCTGAATACTTTATTAAGCCCAGAGTATGTAGTCAAGCAACCTTTGAGTATAAGATGGCTATTTTGCTTCCTATGAACAAGAATTGTGTAATCTTCCTTCCTTTTCTTTGGTTGGTTGGTTGGTTTATAAATTTTCATTACATTATGTTAAGTCCCCCCCTTGCATCTTACAAAAGGAGTCAATATTTTTTCATATTATTCTGAATTAATGTTTTTCTAAATGCCCCGTGCTTAAAGTCCTATAGGTTTTCAGTTTGTGCCTGAACCCCATGGAGCAGCTGCACTCGGTGCTGTGGGGCTGTAGTGAGTGTGTTAGTGGGACTGGAGGGGAGTGGGCTATGTAGACATGAGTCCAAGCTGCATGTCAGCTGCATGTCTTCCTCACTCCACAAATAATGACTTCGTGATTGTAAGTCATTGTTTGTCTTAGTTTATTGCCATTGCTTGTCTTTACTGTTGAGATTTCTGGAAAAAAAAAAAAAGCTTCTTAACTGTAGCAGCATTATTGGAGGTGCTAGTTAAAAAAAAAAGTACAGGAACCGATTACAAGGATCCTCCCTGGGGGATAGAAACAGAAAAGTGGACTTTGGTCATTGGACAGTGTAAGATATGACAAAATAACATTAATTTATAAATTCCAAGAAGGGCTCATGACAGGGAGAGGGTAGCGGAGAGGGAGGGAAAAAACATGGGCTGATACCAAGGGCTCAAGTAAAAAGCAAATGTTTGAAATGATGATGGCAACAAATGTACAAATATGCTTGACACAGTGGGTGGATGGATGAATTTTGATAAGAATTGTATGAGCCCTCAAGTAAAAAAATTTTTTAAAAGAAGAAAAAGATGTAAATACTGACACAGTGAGAGAGGGAGGGGAAATAAGGGAAGCTGATAATGGGGGCCTAAGTGGAAGGAGGATGTTTTGCGAATGATGATGACAACAAATGTACAAATGTGGACTGCATACAATTGATGTATGTATTGATCATGATATGAGTTGGATGAGCCCCACATAAAATGATTGAAAAATTAAAAAAATATTGACACAATGTATGTATGGATATTTTATGATTAGTTCTGAATGAGTCCCCAATAAAATTATTTAATAAAAAAACTTTCAATAGAGAAGAAAGCAGAAGAAAAGTATTTGAACAAAGTGTAGCTTAACTTGGCATAGATTTGTTCATATTAGGTTGGGGGACAGTGTCACTTGGTAGTTACAAGCATACATTTTGGAACCACCATTTGGAACCCCACCTTTTCAGAGAAGCTTCTCCACCAGGAATTATCTCTCTAGTTTTACACCTTCTTAACTGTGTTTCTTCCAAGTTTTGGATAATGGTTTCCTTCTTGTCAAAAGTACTACAGTCATAACTTCATTTTATAAAGACTGTGTAAAAAATAGCTTATATACCTAGAGATAGCTATTTAAAACTGTTAGACAATAGTTATTTTTCCAGAAGAGATTTTGTTCCAATTACCCTTGAAACCTGGCACATTGCCTTGCAAATTACAGACATTCAAGCATTGTTCACTTGAACATGACTTTTCAAATTGAGATGATGTACAACTAGTGCTAAATTGTTGGTAAAAGTAGTATTGCTGTATTTCTGAAGGCAGTGATCCCTTACGATCCAAGTATAGTGATTGAAAGGGTATATGAAAGAAATGAGGGTTGAACTGTGCATTAAACAATGGAGGTGCATGGGTGGGAGGATACCAGTTCTTTTGAGAAGATGGAAGGATATTCTAGGCATGGTGAAAGGATCAAAGAAGATGAGAAAAAAGACAAAAATAAATGCACTCCGTATGGAGGACTGTATGAAGATAGACCTAGTATGGGAGCATCGGGATGAGTAACTATTTAGGGGAAAAGGTATTATAATAAGTAACGTTTGGCGAAAGGAAAATATATGTCTTGTGTCTATCTATCTATCTATCTATCTATCTATCTATCTATCTATCTATCTATCTATCTATCATCATTTTAAGTCAAAGTACTTTCACTCCCCTTTCTTACATGAACTGTTCAAAAACTTCCTGAAGAAGTTGAAAATAATTTACCAATGTTGGAATGAGTTTGTTTTCTTGAACTCAATCTTTTTTTTAATAAATCATTTTATTGGGGGTTCATACAACTCCCATTATGCTCAATACATATGTGAATTGAATGCATACCACATTTGCACACCTGTTGCCATCATCATCCCCCAAACATCCTCCACTTAGACCCCCACTACCAGCTCCACACATTTCCCCTTCCTCCCCACTACCCCTCCCCCACAAACCCTTAATAATTTGCAAACTGTTATTACTTTTTCAGAACTCACTCTTAAGAGAGTGAGAAATGAGATGCAGAGGTTTGGGAAACTACAGGATCAGAATATAGTGTAGCAAGTAAAATATTGGTTAAACTGGATTTTAATTTTTTTGGGGGGGATTTTAATTTTTGATTTAATTTTGATTCCCTCTTAGAGAAATCAGCCTTGATGACCCCTGAAGCCCAGAATACATATATTTAGGGGATTCACTTTATAGATATTGAGACATTGAGCATGCAGTTTGGCAGTTTATACTAGCTAGATTTAATTTGAGGGCAATTGATTTCACTAGATTATTTGCACTTCTGAAGTTGTCTCTTTCACAATTAGAAAATTAATAGCCCAGTTTATCTTCAGACTTTTTTAAAAATCTTGATATTTAAATTATAAATGCTATTTCGAAGAACACAGCATTATTTTTTGGTGATCATTTTTGTAACTTTTTCTTTTCATGACAGACCATGACAACAGGATGTAGTTTAAGTAAAACTGTGATAAACTCATAGATTCTTTTTTTAGATAAACTTTTAAAACACACACTCACATACACACTTTGGTGGTTATTTTAACTGTCTCACTGTGAAATTGTTTTCACTCTTAAGTTGCATATCTGTTTTTCTGCTATTGTAAAGTGCAGTTCTTTGCATGTTCTAATTTGCCATGACGTGGTCAAGTGCTGTTTCCTTCCTGTTGCTTGCAAGCCTGTGCTAGAGATAAGGATACATTTCAGAACATTAAAAAGGAGCTGCTGAAGACAGATTTCAGCATGGCAATGCTTAGAATTGCCCACTTATTGAAAGCCTTTTTAGAGAACAGAAAGAGTGGGTGATTGTTTTCTGCTTATTTTTAAAAGCTGTTAAAGTTGTGCTTAATACTTTAAGGCTATTAGATAGATTATCAGTCTTTATATGAACTAACCTTAATAGCAATGATATCTGCATGTTTCACTAAACACAAAAATCATGTGTTATGAAATGATGTATGGCATAGAAATTTCTGGTTGGTTTATATAGCCTTTATTTCCATTATAAATGTACAAATGTTGCCAGATTTTTGTTTACTATTCAGTGTTTTAATTGTAAGGGGGAGGAAAGAAAGACTTCATTTTCAAGAGTGAAATGCACTTTTATCTTAGCAGGAGTGAAATCTTCAAAGAATTATCTAACGTTAGAATTATCTAACGTCTCCCCATCTCCCCCTGCAAAGACTTAGGTGCATCACCCATGTTGATTTTGTTTAAAACCAACAACAAAATCTTCAGAAACAGTGCCTTCTATATTAAATGTTACATACTGGATGATATGACTGCTTTTTCATAACTTAACGTTTTGTTTTTCAGGCCAATACATTCCAGAGGAAAAACCTGCCTCTGTGTGAAGCAAGAACATTGGAAGCACCTTCCTTAAAGAAAGCAAGCCTGGGTACAGAGTAACCTGACAGACTGAACCGTGGGTCCTATACCCAAATTTGTCACTGAACTCTGCCACATAATACCTGAGCCTATTTGGAATGTTTCTTATGTGGATCTAAGGGGAATGCTTTATTATGGCTGCTGTTGTCCAACAGAACGACCTAGTATTTGAATTTGCTAGTAACGTCATGGAGGATGAACAACAGGTATGAGACCCAGAGAGTGTTGGGTTTTGATTAATTTTTGTGGTTTCTCCATTTAAAATAGAGGGCTATTTACAACCTGAAAGGCATTAAAAGACACTTTCAGCTGAAGCAAGAATTTATAAGTGTATAAATAGAAAATTGGAGAGCATATGCTCATCAGTTTAAAGATGCTGTTAAGACATAAATTATGAATCCTACCACTAAGTTTGATGTAACAAGGAAGTGTTACTTGGGGAATTCAGCATATTTTTCTGTAAAATGAAACTAAGCAGCAAGTGCCTTAGGTGATTATTTTAAAAATACTTCGAAAAGCATAACATCTGCAGACACACTAACGGGACATGTCAGTGGTTTTTGTAGTATAAAACTGGTGGCTCTCATTGGCTTATAGTTTTACAGTGCCACATGGTTTCTTTGTTTTTTTAATTATTTAATCGTTTTATTGGGGGCTCGTACATCGCTTTTCACCATACATAGTTCAATATATAGTTACCACACGGTTTTAATATGTGTGGGAAATTAGCATTTATAATTGTGGGCAGTTCTGTAATCATTTCTTTCCAAAGCATGTGACTCTGAGGAAGTTACTCAACTTATGTAGATTTCAGTGTCTGCAGAACATTCCACTGATTTCCAAATTGGCTCTTTTCATTGAAATTATACAAGGTGTATAAATTATTCTTTCCAGGCTGTATGTTGAGAAGAAAAAAGCAAAATCAAGCGATACTCAAAGGATTTAAAATAAGGTGAAGTCTAGTCCTTTTTTGGGGATGGAGGTCTGGCCAGGGTTTCTTGGGATTTTGTGGGCTTTTTTTTAGTTTATCAAAAATACTTTGTTTTAAACAGGGTATATGAAGTGTTGTATGATATGTTTATGGGAGAAATTCTGTAATGTTAGAGGACTCAGCTTAGGAAAAGAATTTGTCGACCAGTAGTATTAATAAGATTGGTCTGTATATTGAAATAAGCCCATGGTGCTTCAAAATAAAAATATGATCTGACTTTGGAGGGAAAATTTGAGGGAGAGGATTGCTTGATCTCAGTTAAAGATAGGCTAATCATTATCTGTGTTTAATCTAGAAAGGATAGAAAAAAGATTCTTCTTCAGGGACAAAGTGTTTTGGTTTTGTTCTGCAACAGGCTGTGTATGCCTGTGTTACGGTTTGTGAGCAGTGTGTTTACTGTGCAGCCTCTGAGAGGAAAGAGGCTGTTATAGAGCCCATAGACCTCAGGCTTGAACTGAGGAGGCCTCCTCATGGTATGCGGCAGCAAGGGCAGGCAGTTCTAAGCCATTCCTTGGTACACTGTAGTTGCTACGATAGCTTTGCATTCTCTTATTCTTAAGAAATCCATCTTATATTATGGTTTAGTATAATTGCATTTGTCTGTAGAGCTTTTTAAAAAAAGGTTTCACAAAACTAACTTTTACTGTGCCCGATGCAGTTTATCTTGTTTAGCAGGGCCTTCGGATAAAGAGATGTTGCTCTTAAGTTCAATATTAAAATGTGCATGCATGTGTGCTTTCTTAGTTGTTTTTAATCTAGCAAAATGAATTTGCTAGTTTTTGCAGGCCAAGCACTTTACAAATATTCACCTTTTTGCTAATGTTTGCTGATAGCAAACATTGCTCTTATTCACATTTTACAGTGAGGAAATTGAGACAGTTGTTAAATGACTTGCCTGAAATCATGTAGTTAATAACGAGGAGGCTAAAAGTGAACCCAGGTGATTGGGCTCTCACTAGTGCTGGTGAGTGCGCTAGTGGTGATCGGTGAACGTCTCACTGTAGTGCAAGTATGACAGCCAGCTGCAGAGCTCTTTAATCGAGGTCCCTAAGTGTAGGAAACAACTGAGCCAGGGGTGGCAAGCTAGTTAACGCGTCATCTAACTTGTGGCATTAATTTCTGGCGTTTGGATTGATGTTAAAATTTGTTATTAAGTAATACTTTGCTGTATTTTTCGTGAAGTTTACATAGTAAGTTATGTTCCCACTTCATGATTTTCACGCAAATTTTGTCAGTGACGTTTTTCTTAATGTGTTAGCCTTCGCTTTGTTTTTCAGTTGTTCCATTTCTAGTATTCTAGTTTCCCTGCCCTTCCCATGTATCATTTAGAGTTAAATATTGACTTCTGGTCCCTTACTGATGATATTTTAATTGAACACTGTTCTTATAAACAATTTTCATTGAGGTTGTTCTGAACTGTAGACCTCCAAACAGAGTTTCTGATACTATAAATCTTTAGAGGAGAAGATGGTCTTATCTCTCTCCTAAGGAGGAGCGGCTAGTGGGGTTGAACCGTCAGCCTTTCATTAGCAGCCCAATGCCTAACCTATGGAGCCACCAGAGCCACGCCACTTACTGTTCTTATCAATGATTTAATCTATTTTGAATTATACAAGTATATCACATACCAATTATAAAAGAAGTCCTCTAGTATAAAAATAATAAAATAAATATAAAAACCTCTCTTTTAACTCCTAATTTCTAACATAGAAGAAATCAGAACTTACTGTTCGGTGTGTAATGTTTTTAGATATAAGTCTAAATGAATGATTATAAGAGTAAATTGAAAAATATTGCTTCGATGTCATAGAAGCTTTTATTAAATGAAATTATCAATATGTGAAGACTTTTTTTTCCTCAACACTAACATTTCCCTGAAAAATTCAGTGCTCTGTAATTTTTACAAAGTCAAAATGGTAGTTTGGGCATCCGTGAGGGACTCACATCATGTTCAAGTTTGGGGAACAAAAAGACGTCTGAAGAGAAAAGACCTGAGTTGGTAAGCACCCCAGTGAAATTCTCATGGGACAGCCCTGCTGTCCTCAAAGAACAAGCAAGTATTTTATCTCTCAAGATGGGAAAAATTCCTCAGCATGACTCTTCTGGTATTTTCTTCATTTTGGGGGGGTGGGTGGGGCGGGCAGGCATCACTGCCTCTGGTGGTCGTGGGCGCTACCCAGCACTGCTCCTGAGGGCTGCCACTGGATTTGAACTGCCAAGCCCGCAGGCCACAGTCCCGCACTCAACCACTTATGCCACCAGGGCTAAGCCCGTTATTTTATTCATTGATACAATTTTTAGTTTTCTTAAAACTTCTTCTTAATTAATAAACCTCTGTCATTGTTTGAAAAACAGTCACCATAACCTTCTTAGCTAACTTCTGCCTTGACTTGAACCGGCCCAGCAGGTCCATTAGAAGCCATTGTTTTAATCTTGCTTGCTCTCAGGATTGTGTTGGTAAATCAAGATTCATCCTTGTTAAGTTTTGTTCCTTAAAATCAACATTAGCTTTGAAGTTGCTTAAAAGATTGATGAACAAGTCAACTCTTCGAGCAACATGTTTTTCTTTAGGGTCTGTTCTTTGAAGGCACCCTAGCAGTTCACCTGAGACAAGTGAACTGCTGGGAGGACCACAGAGGCATGGGTCAGCACATTGTGCTTAGAATAAATGCGTGCGTTTATGATCTGGGACCCTAACAGCATGATTCCTGACGTACCCTCACATTATATACATGACAAATCTATAGTTAGCTTGTTTTTTTTTTGGGGGGGGCGGGGGTTGGGTATCACGTGTGTTTTTCAGATATAAATAGAATTAAGCTTTTTCTGTGACTTACTCAGCCCATAAATATTTTTGTATGTGTACATTAGTCCTAATTCATTACTTTTTTCCTGTATGATTGATAGACTTTGTTTTTAATCTCTGATCACCTGTAATTGGTGATTACCAGTATTTTCCTATTACATACAGTTTGCAGCAAGGACCTTGTTTGGGAACAGTAACAAATACAGTGGTTAAGAGCTCAGGGTCTGGAAGGGTAGTGTCTGTGTTTAGACCATGGCTTCTGTATATGCTATCATCTCCGTGACCTCGGTAAATGCCTTCATTTCTCTGTGCCTTGGTTTCCCCTTTTGCCAAAAGTTAAGATGCCGGGCTTATCAGGGCTAAGGGAGTTGACATATATACACTTTTAGAGCTAGCATGTAGCTAATATGTATTTAAGCATTTTAATTTTGTTATTGCCTATGTGTATTATATAGTGTATATTCTATACACATGTTTATTTCTGTAGGATTTCTAAAAGTAGATTTACTGAGCTTACCAAAAGCACGGCCATCCTATCAATCATTCTTGTAAAAGACTGTGACAGTTTTTGCTACCACTAACAGTATATTTCCCTACACTATTGTTAGCACAAATCCATTCCTCCTTTTGACCATTCTGGAAATCTAAATTTTTTGGCCTGTTAGTAAATATAGACATCATCTCTACTCAAGAATGCTCACAAAATTGGGCATCTTGGCTGTTGGTGTAACTGGGTTGTTTCTTGCTCATTATTCCTACTTAGAGAAATTTCTTTGAATTTATTATTGATATCCTTTTGTCCAGTAGGAATTCATTGCACACTGTGGAGAGTAAATTGGTATCATTGTCTTTTAGTTAAATCTCTTGAATCTGTTGAACTCTGTTTTTGTGGCACATGACTAGCATACTTTATCCCAATCTCTTATCATCTTTTAACAATCTTGTGCCCTTGAGAAATTTTGAATGTCATAAATTTTATGTGTTTTCTGTTTTGGCTTCTGCGTTTTGTGTCTATTCCCACTTATAACTAAACCTTCTTTTCTTTATATTTTATTCATGTACACCTTTATATTTAGTTTTAAATTCCATCTGGAAGTTATTTATGTGAGCTACAACTTGCCCTCACAAATGGGGGAGTTGGCCCTTCACTAGTCATTTAATGTTCTACTGCCCCACAATATCAAGTGATCATATGCCTAGACTTTTGGGCATGATCAAACATTCTATTCCATTGAACTGTTTATGTTGTACCAATATGTAATCACGCTTTTATCGAGTTGAAATTTGATCAGGTGACTTTCCCTCCAAAATTTTGTGTAAGGTTTTGAATGGATTTCAGAACTTGCTTGTTAAAAATATTTGTCTTTAAAAGTAATTAATTCTATGGGCTGAGCCCCGGTGGCGTAGTGGTTGTGCGCGGGACTGCGGCCCACTGGGATGGAGGTTCAATTCCGGCTCCCAGGAGCAAAGGCTGGGCCTCCTACCCACCACCAGCGCAGTGATGCCTTAAAAAAAAAAAAAAAAAGTAATTAATTCTGATTTGAGATCCTACATTGATTTGATTATCTTTAAACTTGTTCTTTTTATAATTGTTTAAGGCACTGACAGAATATATTTTCTATTTGTAGCTGTGGATATAAATTTAGTAGTCTAAAGAAAACGACACCATTAATGCCTGGTTGCCATCACTTTGCCTTGTGTCAGTTCATATTTTGAAAATTTCTTGGCGCTCCTTTGAATGGGGAGGGAAGAGTGCTGGACAAGCTACGTAAAAATTTGTTCTTGCTGCTTGTTCCAAATTGGGAATTTTCATATTTAGGAATGAAGCATTTTTGTTTGGTAACAACACTGTCACTATTGCATTCAGTGTCCTTTTATTCAAAATGCTTTGATTTGACCCTCTAAATTTAGCAGGCTTGTTTGCCTGGTGAACATATGAGAAGAAGGAAACTGGAGGCCGTGAATAGGAATTCTAGAAGAAAACTGGGCTATCTGGTTAAACTTTCCAGAAGTTAATATAATGAAAAGCAGTTAGTAGTTTTTGATCTATTTTGGAGTACCAACCACATGATCAGCAATCTCAAACTACCAGTTATTCCTCAGATTTTTTACGCATGAAAATAACATTTGAGCAGTCTTAGTTATTTATATGAGGGGGTAGGCCATCCCTCCCCCGCTCCCAACCATGGGAAAAAAAGTTCCATTGGGTAGAGTTTTTGTAGTATGCATTTTCCCCACTAGGTAAGCATTGAACAGCTTGCTCTGAGTTACTGCACCCAGTGGAGTCGCCTAGGAAGGTTCTCTCTGATCACAGTGAATTTTTTTGATAAAAGCAGTTTTGCTCGAGCCTCATTTTTTATGATGCCCAATTTGAGAGAAAAGTGTGTGGCTGTGAAATTTTGGTTTTTGCTTTGGAAAAATGGTGCAAAAACTGTTGCAATGTTGAACACAGTTTACAAGGACAGTTCCATAGGAAAAAACTCAAGTGTATAAGTAGTATTCTCATTTCAAAAAAGGTGAAACGTTGATTGATGACAATCCTCATTCTGGATGACTGTCAACTTCTTGAATGGATAACAATGATGGACCATTGAAGAGATGGGGAAGTTATTTGGACTATCTTGGAGCTCTGTTCACTGAATTTTTTTTGGCGGGGGGCATCATTGCCCTCTGGTGGTGGGAGTTACAAGGCCTAGCCTTGCTCCTGGAGAGCTGCTGCTGGATTTGAACCTCTAACCCAGTGGGCCGCAGTCCCACACACAACCACTACGCCACCGGGGCTCAGCTCCCATTCAGTGAATTTTAATGGGTGGTTTGGGAATGAGAAGGGTGGCAGTGAAATTTGTGCCTCAGGTTCTAACTGATCAGGAAAAAAAGGCTCAAATGGAAACACGCTAAGCTTTGAAAGATCAACCAAGCCCATAGAAGGTATTATCCTCACCTCGCCCTAAAACGCATCAAGTGAAATCAAAGATCAAGACGATGCTTTTTTCTTTTCTTTTTTTTTTTTTTAATGTGAAGGGGATAGTGCATTTGGAGTTAATCCCACCAGGTCAGACTGTTAATTAAGTTTTCTATTTA
>PVJH01011893.1:0-66748 GCA_004026705.1 Nesogale talazaci | reverse complement strand
GTGGCGGGATCTTTCTCTTTCAGTTAGCAAATCGGATGTCAGGGTCATCTCATCCGACAAAGTCTCCCCTCTTCTGGAACTCCCCGTCGCCTCATATCTTCATCAGTCCATTTCCACATGTCTAAGCATTTTAATGGCATATGGTTCCAGGGGGGAAATCTCCAAATGAGAGAAAATTAGCAACTGTGCTTATTGGGCTAAAGAAAACGACTGGAGGGGAAGTGTTCTTAAAAGGACCCACAAGGAGCAGCAGCCCAAGGAGATGTGACTGCAATGAAAATGATGATTTTTGTTAGGGTTGGCAGTGGGGGTGGATTATCAACTGCATTTTCTTTCCCCTGGAATGCGTCACAGTCATTAATTTGTTTAATTTATTTTTGCCTCTTCCTCAGTGAAGCAGTCCAATCCCCTGTCAGCCTACCCATCAGAACAAATTACACTTTGGAAATATCCGAGTGCTTCAGTTCCCCATTAAATATCATAAGAAATCACAATGCGCTGTTCTGGCCCGATGACTTCACCCACGATGTACAAGCACTTTCGACAATTGCTGCCAGGCAGTGGGACTCGTCAGACCTGCTGGCACTCTCAAGCCCACTGCCATAGCAAGGCCCAGGCAGGAGCTGCCCCTGGAAGTCGCAGAGAGGACACACCTTCAGCGGCGTCTGAAGCTTCGTCTTTCTCCCGCGGAGCAGCTGGTGCTTTCCAATATCCCAGCGTGTAGCCCCCTGGGCCAGGGGTACCCCCTTTCGGGGGGACACGGAAGCCACCAGGCCTTGTTGGAATGTGCACGGTGCATGCCTCGAGGAGTACCCCCATGGCCGCATGCACGCACGGAGCCTGTTCTCCCCCACATCTCAAAGAAGCTCCAGCAGGAGCCACACTGGCGGCGTCCTGGGAGTCTTCGCTCCAGGCCGCCCCAGCGCACGCCTCTGTGTCCCGCCAATGCGCTGCCGCCTGTCTGGTGAGGGGCAGAGGCGGCATCGGGGGAACAGAGTAGCTAGTGGTTCACCGACGTGGTTCCAGCTCCTACTACTATCACAAAACTCAAATGCTCCTCCTTCCTGTTCCCCTGCCTCTCCTGTGGCTCGGGTCGTGTAAGCTGCTGGGTCCGGCAGAGCCGTCTGTCCCGAGAAAGCTCGCTAACGCATGATCACCTTTCATTTTCAGGATGTTGTCTTGCTTGTGCAGATCGAAGGTTGAAATATCCAGAGGTCACACATAGGGCCTATATACGGTTCTTTCAAGTCAGAGATTAATTGCCAGGTAGTAATGTTTAATTTTTTTTATCGCATAGACTTGTCAAAGACCACCAAGGAAAGGTGGGAGCGCAGACACATCTGCCATGTTCAGCGTACTGGAGGATGGAGCTCCTCCCACTGCCAGCTATGCAATTTCGGAGGCTAAGAAAGAGCCTGGGCTGCGAAGTTGGGCCACGGCAGTCTCATAAGCTCTTGGATGGAGGGAAGGGCTTTCTAAGAAGCAAGAGGCTGGTCGGCGGGGTTGCAGGTGGCAGGCTGCCTGCTGAGTCAGTGCTGAGTTAGGCCAGGACCGGAGCCATCTGCCCCCTTTGGACTTCTGCATTTGGGATGCCGCAGAGACACGTAGGAGCAAGGGGCAGCCCACCGGACGTCGGCCGATCTGTGTTGGCTGCCAGCTTTGCCCTTCCTCGAGAAACTTTTGTTTCTCCTCTGCCAAATGGGCAGGGTGCCATCTGTCTCAAGGCCGACAGTGGCATTCAGTTCCCACAAGACGATGAGGAGTCTAGATCCTTGGTAGTCTCAAAAAGGGGGCCCCGGTGCTATAGTTAACCATTCATTTGTTAAGCAGAAGATGGATGGTTTGACTCCAGCAGCTGCTCTACTGGAGAAAGTGCTGAAGTGATGTTCTTCCACAAACATTAAATGTTTTGAGAATGATGATGGCAGCAAAGTTACAAATGTGCTTTGCATACAATAGATGTATGTATGGATTGTGTTGAGTTGTATGAGTCCCCAATAAAATGATTTTTTTTTTAAAAAGAAAAGGCTATGCATGTCGATAGGTAGAGTACACATGCTTAAAATGATTTAATTGTTGGGTCCAGTTGGAAGTTATAAAAGTAAAAATTAAGCTATTGAAAAAAAAAAAGAAACATTGACCGGACTCAAAAACCCTAGGAGGCAGCTCTGTTTTATCCCACAGGCTCGTTAAGACTCAGAATTGACTTGATTGTAGAGGGTGGAATCTGGTGGCACAGTACATTAAGCACACAACTGTTCTCCAAAGGTCAGTGGTTCAAGCCTACCGGTCACTCTGCCAGGCACTGTGGCAGACCGCTGCTGTAAGGATTACAGCTTGGAAGCCCTAAAGGGCACTCTCCTCTGTCCTAAAGGCTTGCCGTGAGTGGGAATGGATTTGATGACAACGCTTTTGGTTTTCATGGTCTCTCAAGCTTTTCAGTTTCATAAGACCTCAAATAGACTCCCGCTCCTACTTTGTGGGCCAAGTCTGGAGAGCCATGGCTGCCTAACTTGAAGGATCGCTGGAGGAGTTAGAGAAACAAATGCAGCTGGCCCATGGTGCCTGACATGGTGCAGTGCTGGAAGGACACATGCAGAAGAACAAACAACCGGATACTTGAGGAAGGGTTCTTGGAAATGAGGAAATGTCTGCAAAGGAGCCCAAATCCTAAGCGGAATGGAGCTTACCTGGAATGGCGGTGTTCTGGTGAGACAGCATCCTCGTGACATCGGACCATGGTGTGAACAGTCTCCTACTTTTGAGACCAGTTTCCACTCCAGGGAGCCTCCTCCACTGGCCACATTAAGGGGTTCCCTCACTGATGCATCACAGGAAGGGGTGAATCAACCAGAGTGCAATTTAGCACCAATGAAACACAACATTCTTCTGTTTCTTCAAGGTTTCCTCAAACCCCCCCCCCCCCCCCCCCCCACTATCATGACTCCAGTCATGCCTTTTAATTCTGGCTAGACTGGAGCACAAACACTGGTACAGATGAAAGCTGGTGACACACAGAATCCAGGTCAGATAAACCCTCAGAAATAGAAGTGAGAGTAGTAATACCAGGAAGGGTAGGGGGAACGAAGAGGGAACAGATTACAAGGGTCAATGAATCACACCCTCCCTCCCCCAGGGGATGAACAACAGAAACATGGGTGTAGAGAGACAGTGGTCAGTGTAAGATATGAAAACAATAATAATTTATAATTTATTAAGGATTCATGAGGATAGGACAGGGGAGGGAGGGGAAAAGAGGAGCTGATACCAATGGCTCAAATGGAAAGTAAACGTTTAGAAAATGATGGTGGCAACATATGTATAAATATTCTTGACACAGTTGATGTTTGGCATTAGAGCTGTAAGAGCCCCCAATAAGATGATTTTTAAGAGAGAGAGAGAGAGAGAGAGAGAGAGAGAGAGAGAGAGAGAGAGAGAGAGGTTTAACAGGAACACACATTCAGCTCCTGAGACTGGCCACCCTGATAACATACCACTTCAGCACATGCTTAGGGCCCAGCCCCAGCAGCATTGTGAGGGCATCGGGTGCATGCTAGACTTTGAGACAGCTGGTGGGGGTGGGGGTCTTGATGACATCAAAATGACAGTCTATTACACAAAAGCAGTGTCTTACTAGAAATAAACCATTTCTATCAAAATATCCCTATAGTTAATTAGAACAAAAACATTTTTCTGAAGTCCAGTTTCTATGTATCAGAATACCTGTATGGCTAAAACTCCATGTAAACTTTGATTTTTGATAACGCGTTCATTTTGGGACAATTACAATCATACGTTGACTCATGTGGCTCCACCTGCATTTGTTTTCATTGCTCCAGCTGTTTGTATAGTCACTGATTTTGCCCAAATTTTCTGGTGTTTTAGCTGCAATATTGCAGTGATTAGTATTTGTGCACTGATACCAATAACCTGTTTTTCCCTGAGAATGGCATCGTAATTAAAGAAAAAGGAAGAGGGGGAAAAAAGAGAAAGACTTCTTTCTGCTCAATTAGTAACAATCCTGTAACCAGTAATGTAATTCAATGTAGAAAGATTTTCCATGACAATTTTGTCGGCGGCATTCATATCATCTAAGAAATACTATATATAAGTGTTTTACTTTTCAGTTTGGTAACTCTATTTGGTGACCAGCTATTCATTTTCATTTGTAGGCTTGCTAAAGTGGTCACAACCACATACATAGGTCGCCAATGCATAAAGCTTCTTTGGTGAGCCTTCATCCTCATTAATTTCTGGCAACTGTTCACACACAGGATACGGGATGCTCCTAAGTCCTTCGGCCCAGACAGCTTTGTTGCGCCTGTTTTACCTCTGGCATTCCCGTCTCCTTCGTGGCACATTTCTGAATCTCCTTGCATTGCCCTTATCAATATTGATGGTATATTCTCTGGTCAAAAAATTTTTATAGCAGAACTGTCCTCCTTCTCACAGCCCTTCTTTGAGAGAGCCATAGGGCTGAGGCCAGGTTGGGAAGGAAGAGCATACACACAATAAATTGTCCACATGGAAGCAAAGTGCAACTCTACTTATCACATGCTGTTTTATGATTAAGCCTGATACTAAACAATGCTCTGTGTGGTCTGCAACAGAAGAAGGCCTATGGAGGTCATGCCATCATGAGAGCATACACAGGTGACATCAAGTCTAGTGACTCCACCTCTGCCTGTTGATTCATTCATTCCCTTTGCCACCTTTTTATTTAAATCATTTTATTGGAGTCCCTTACAGCTCTTATCAAAATTCATACATATATCTATTTTTTCAAGCAGATCTTTACATATGTTGTCATCATCCTTTTTTTATTTTCGATGATTTTATTGGGGGCACTTACAGCTCTTATAACATTCAAAGCATAATTTGTATCAAGCATATTGGTACACATGTTGCCATCTTCATTTCCAAATATTTTCTACTTGAGCACTTGGTATAAGCTCCTCTTTCACCGTCCCTTTTTTATGAATCATTTTAGTGGGGACTCATACAACCCCCATCACGATCCATACATACATCAATTGTATGCAGGTCACATTTGTACACTTGTTGCCATCATCACTCTCAAAACATCCTCTCTCCCCTCAGACCCTCAGTACCACCGCCCCACATTTCTCTCCCCCACCATGTAACCTTAATAATTTACAAATTGCTATTATTTTTTCATATCGTACACTGTCTAATATGTCCCTTCACTCACTTCCTTGTTCCTTGTCCCAGAGAGGAGGTTATATGTAGATTCCTAAAATTTGGTTCCCCCTTTCTACTTCACCATCCCTCCACCCTCCCAGTATCACCACTCCCACCACTAATCCTGAAGGAACATCTATCCTAAATTCCCCATATTTCTGACTCCAGTGTACATCCCTTGTTCTCCTGGATTTTTCTGGTAGAATGGGGATCATGATAGTGGGTGGGAGGAAGCATTTGAGAACTATAGGAAAGTTGCATATTTCATTGTTACTACCCTGTACCTTAACTGACTCACCTCCTCCCTACAACCCCTCTGTAAGAGGATGTCGCTTCACCTATTAGTGTGCTTTGGATCCCCAATCTGTACTCCCTATCATTTATAATGATATCATTTTAGTTCGTTGATGCCTGACACCGGATCCCTTCAACACCTCATGGCCACACAGACTGGTGTGCTTCTTCCATGTGGGTTTTGCTGCTTCTGATCTATCTAAAATGGCAATATCTCTTTAGGTGAACTTGAAAGGGTATAATAGAAGCAAGAGTAGGGAAGCTAATATCCTCATACATCGTGGGATAGGGTAAGACTATAAAAGGGGGATTTTTGTTTGTTTTTGTGTTAGTTGGCTATTTTCAGAAATGGAGTCAAGGACACTAAGGCAAACTCAATCTTTGTAAAGAGGCCCTAGTCTGTATTTCATGTTCTCTTTAGACACATTGCCTGGGATCTCAAGTCCTTGATGCAAAGACCCAGCCCAGAGCAAATCTCCTAAAGTTCGATTAATCTAACTCATCGAGATGGATTTGATTGGAATTGTGGTTCCAGGCAGCCACTCAGAGCCTAGAGAGCAGAACGTGGAGTTGACTGCTGATGGGAGAAGATGCTGCATCTCAGAATACCGAGCAAGATGCAGGACAGGAAGCGATGCTGATGGTTAACATCCAGAAGGCTTAGAGCTTCCTTGGGAATGATTCCTCTTGCTCTTTTCATCAATGCCTTTTCCTCAACTATTCAGAAAAACTTCAGCAAATAAGTAAGTTTTGTAGACTAAATTACTGATGCTGCTGGCCAATGTGGCATTATTCTTCAACTCCTGACATCTCCGTACACAACACAACCGAATGTTGCTCAGGCCTGCACCATCCCAGAACCTGCTGCGAATGGAACATTTGTGAGCTATAGGGTCTAAAATATTAATTAACCAGTAAATTGTTACCTAATCAGGTCTTTCTCCCCAGGGTGCTCCATCCTAGAAGGTCTGCTGGTACCTGGTCAGTATCAGGATAACATGCAAGCCTCCGACAAACAGGTGGTGGCTGAGGATGAGCTGCTTTGGGCAGAAATTGAACCCAAGTTTTCCCAACAGAAGACAAGGGCTCTACACTGACCCACCAGTGGCCCACTGAATTAATGACAGGACTGACAAAATATGGTAGAAGAGATCTAGCCTTCTAACAGTTCACTGTAATGAATAGAGTGCTAGTCTTCTCCCTTAGCACTCTTCATCAAACAGAACATACACAAACAAACAAATACATAGCATCCTTGAAAGGTTGCAAGCATTGCTGCTTGCAAATGGGCCCATTAAAAGCAGATAAATCAATGGGAATGCATAAAAATGTCTCATTTATCATAAGACGTGTTGGACAGGGTTTTGAGTTTTACATACATTCATTATAGAAATCTGATTATCTGTGCAACATTTCTGAACAGAATGCTTTGTGATGAAACAGTCATTCCACTTGAATCTATATGGAAAGAAATTAAATTCAAGCTCCAAAGATGAAAAGCAATGAACACAGCAGCCATGCTATTGATTTGACATTTTGAAACTGTCCTCTCATTTGTATATTGTTATTTTTCCCATAGGCTCTTAAAGGCAGGCACCCCCTGCTCTTATTATGAAACTTATTTCTTAGGTCCTTGACCATGGCAAATTTCCTGACACTGGATGAATAAAAAAAATAAGCTGCCATCAAGTCTATTGAGATTCCTGGTGACTCCATGTTACAGCATACAACTGCTCCATAAGGTTTTATTTTTGTTATAATTTTGATGGACAGAGATGCCTAAGCATTTCATTCCTGGTGCTCTGGACAGGGGGAAGGGAGTTTGAACAACCAAAATTTAGTGCAAACCATTTGTGCCACCCTGGACCTGCACATATCAGACAATTGATTGCAGCATAGCTTAGAATCGGCTATTCCAAACACATTCATCATATGGGGAGAATGTAACATGTTAGAGGGGCTATGAGGAGACTTACAGCTTGCAAGGTAAATTTGATGTCCAAAGGTCGTACAGTTGAATAGTGTATACACAGGATATAGCCCCTTGCTCCCAGGAGAGAGTTTTTCACATACTCAGCAAACATCATTGTCCAGTATATCAGATCCTATTAAAATTGTGCTTAATTTGCACTTTATCCCGTGTTTGACAGATCCTCCTTAGATACTTTCTAAAATACCCCTCTCTGCCCCACAAGAAGGAAAGTCAAAACATAAGATCAGGAATTCTCTTAGAAGCACAATGATTGTCTAATTCAGCATTTCTACACATAGACCCAGAGTACATCCAGTAACTTTACCCCTGAGGACAAGTCAACAGCTTGTGTTTTAAACTCCTGCAAATAAGAATTTATTAGAACAGAGCCAAGTGACAGATTTGGAACTGAGGTAGTGTAGAGGAAGAAGAGCCGGAGGTTCTGTGGAGATGTTGACTTTTATCAAGGTCAACACTGAGACTTATTGACCCAAGAGGTAAATATTGACCAAGGCTCAGGAGGTCAATATTTGCCCTAAAGCAAAATAAATCTCCCCAGCAGCCCCCCAAACTGAAATCTGTATACAGTAGACTCAGCTCCAAAATGAATTCGCTGCAAGATGGATTAAGATACCATTTCAGTGGATTGTTGAGGAGATTGGAAAGCAATATTAATACTAAGCACTTCATGTTCAGCGTTCTTTCCAAACATTCATTAAAGGGCATCCTTCCCTGCCGGATGCATGCAAGTGTTGCTCTCCCAAGGCAACAGATGGTTCATAGAAACAAAGAAAAGTTCCACAATTTGGTTCTGAACCCAGAAAGAGCAACAGAAGCAGAGCAATGAGGAAAAGGCGTGGTTGGAGTCTACAGAGGAACTAGCAAAGGTCTATTGGTCTGCGCTTAAGTAAGGTGCCAGCAACGTGATGGTGCAGCTCAATTGAATGAGACGCTAACAAGCCGTTTCGGTGGTCAAACATGTTGCCTACTTACAGAAACGCCTTTGCGTGTGTATACATCACAAGCTCTGCCCTCAATCCATAAGAAGAAAGAGTGTGCAGAGGTCTGTGGGAGGGGACAGAACAGGGGGCTTTTCTTCTATTTGCATCAGATTTCAATGCTCGTGGACGATTTTGGTTTTTACAATGTGGTCCTTGAAATGCTGGCACCAAGAAATAGAATAGTCAAACATTCAAGTAATTGGCATTTGGGTACATGGACCCAATTATCTTTTCCTTCATATTATCTTAAAATTGAATAGTACATGCTATAAAGTTGTGATCATCTCTGCTAATGAGGAAGACAGCGGCATGGAAAAGCTAAAAGACCAAGCCCTGACTTCCCCGCATGTCAGGTTGACCTCATTGCTTCTCTCTGGCTATTTAATGGGATAGGAACCAGTGAGCAATTCCAGAGAGCACCCAGCGAATTCCAGCTGAGACGTGGATGGAGTGGGAATAGGTGCTGAGTCCCCATGGTAGCTTTGGTGCTGTGCTCTATGTCATCCACAGGTAGGTACCCAGTTGACTAGGATCAACTGTTAGAAGTCTGACTTCCAGTTCTAATCTCATTAGAGAACTATTGAAATCCATTGTAAATCTCACTGAGGCAAGGACTGAGACCTTAATACTGTGACCCTTACATTCATTAGAAAGGGAACAATTTGGCTGATCTAGATGAATATGGTGAGGTGGTGGCCGTTTTTTGGAATGAGAATAGAGGCATCCTGATCCCCAGCCAGCTTAGGCACATCATAGTTTTTATCCTGCAATAGGATTTTGGAATTGCAGCTGTTGCCCACGAAAGTAAGTGAAAGCAATATGACTTGATATGATTGCACAAAGGTAATTTGACTGACAATATGGTACAGACAAATGAAAGTGTTTACAGGGTTTAATATTTAATAACATAAAATGAAAAAGTCTGCAAAAGCAGGCTAGCGATGAAAAGATCTGGCCTGGGTGGGGATTTCTGTGGATTGTCAGAGCAGCATGTATCTCTGGGGGACCCGAGCAGACAAGGTGCTGGTCTGCAGAAATTATCATCTTGGGTGTATTGATTGTGTACCCGCCATTCAGGTTGTCAGTGTCCTGCTCTCTCTTCATTTTATTTTACATTCCTGAATCTTCCCAGATTTTCATATGCCTCTTGGCTGCAAAGTCATGGGGTGCTCAGTAGGAGAGATGCAGTGCAGGTACTGGGCACCCTGGTTGTCTGGTCTGTAGGAGTGGCAGCTGAGCAGCTGTCCACTGGGTCACTCCATGGGTGGGGCTCAGTCCCCATGCACACTGCTCATGATCCTCAGGGGAAGGGCAGGCACGGGGGTCTGCCCCAGCCCTCCTGCTAATCATACTTCAAGGTGACACAGTAATGTACTTGATCAGTGGCAAGTTCCTTAAGTCTTTTTGCTTTCATTTTTGCTCCTATAAATGGGAATGATAACTCGTTTTTGATGTTGTATGTGGGTGTTAAGCCCTCACTTGCAGACTGAAAGGTTGGCAGTTCAAGACCACCCAAAGGCCACATGAAAGGAAGGTCTAGCAGTCCCCTTATAAACTATCAGACACTGAAAACCCAAGGAAACCCAGCTCTCTGCTGACACACCTGGTATCTCCCTGAGGCCAATTACCGCAATGACGACTGGTATTGTTTTTATTTTATATATTAAAAATTCCTAGAATTGTTGCCAGGGTTAAAGGGGAACAGTCCCCATGTACCAGCACCCTTTCCGGCACAGTGCAGTCTTCATTCAGTAAGTGCCATTTGTTGGCACCCATGCTGTCCAGAGCAGTCTATGGATTCACAGAGGTAGTGAGGTTCGATATGCTTAGCTCAAAATCCAGAATCTTAGAATTCCTACTCTCTAGAGGTTATGTCATTTATCACCTACCTTTCCATCAGTACAGACAGCAGAGAGTCTCTTGCCTTTGAAATAGTCCTTAGAAAAGACATTGCTGCATTCACTGGGAGAAAAGATACCTTCTAAACAACCCAGCAGTAGTTTGAGCAGCTCAAAAACCCTGGACACATTTCCGGGAAAAGATAAGCTACTGGCAGGAGACATAGGGTGGCTCCTTTCTTGGCTATGTGTGTGCAAAAATATCCATCCATAATAGGCTTTCCCCCGGTGCTCTTCCACTATCCCCAAAGGTCAATGCACATCCAGAGCTTGGCACTGCTCCTCAGAGCTTAGAGTCCAGACACACACACACCCTGGCCCAAGTCAGCAGGCCTCCAAAAATGATAACAAATGACCAAATATGCATCCATCCTGAGGCCCTGCACTGTGTTTGAAAATCCTCCACAGCTCCTTCTGTCTCCACTGTAACCCTGGGAAAGACGACCCTTGGAAGGGCATCATCTTAGAGATGTAGAAGAAGACACCAAAGAAGAGTCCACTGACTCCGCCAGTGGCACGTAGCTAGAGGGCAGAAGAGGCCATGTCTCCCGAGTGCTCTGACACCAAGTCCCGTGCCCGTTCCTTCACAGCGTCTGAAGATGTCAAAAGGCCCCCAAACCCACTGCCCTCCGTGAGTGTGGGTCCATGGCGAGCCCCTGTGGGCTGAGATGGCAACTGTTTTTCTGAGTAGAAAGCTCAGTCATTCTCCTGAGAAGCTGTGGGTGGTTTCAAACTGCCGACCAACGGGTCTCCACTGCACCCCTAACAGCTGGACACAGGAGGTGATTGTATTCCAACCCTCGAGGGACTTTGGGAAATGTCTAGTGAGATTCCCTGTGGTCACAAGCAGGAAGTGAGTGGGTGCTAGGGCTTCTAGTGAGTCGCAACCAAGGATGCTTTCAATATACTAGAATGCAAAGGACAAAACAAAGAAGCAGTCCGTCTGGAATATCAGAAGTGGAAAACCTGGGACATCCTACTGAGAAAAAAATGGAAGCAGTTGCTACCTCGTTGACCCCAACTTATGTTGGCCCACATGTGTCAGAGTAGAACGGGGCTCCAGAGGATTTTCTGTGGCTGATTTTTCAGATGTAGACCACCAGGTCTTTCTTCTGACGTGCTGTATCACTGGGTGAATTTGAACCTTAATTCTCTTAGTTGTGAGCCAAGCAGTTTAACTGTCCACCCGCCAAAGGTCTCCAGACTGTTTCTGAGGGCGTGCAGAAGGCAAGACAATGACCAGGCTGCCAGCTCAGTCCTACTCCCCTGTTTATCATACCAGGCCATCCTGATTTTCCTGAAGGAACTCCAGAGGCATTTGCAAAGGACTTTGGGATACTTGGAAGAAAGTTAATGGTGAAATGTAGAGTTGTTGGATTTTATAAAGCTGCTAGGAAAGTTATTTTCATTTTGCTTTTTAAATTAGTTTGGGAGTTGGTGTTCTTCTTTACATAATTACAAGCTGACAAACATGCTTCTGCATCCTTTTTTAATTAACAGATATTTGTATTCAAGTTCTCCAAATTACACACCACAGCTTGCACATTACAGGACAGTTGCCACGCTCCAGATGTGGGCAATAACCAGACCATGGTAATGGCAAAATACAAGAGGAGAGAAGGCGGGGAGGAAAAACTAACCTATCTGGGTGGAAGAAGGCAATTTCAGTCAACGCACTTGGGTTTTTTTTTTTTTTATGGTGATCTATGCCTCAGATTCTCCCAGACTTCCAGCTCTGCTGGGGAGGAAGCTGTCTGGGTCATTCACTGCTGCCATCAAAAGCCCACCCGTGCCTTGTAAAAGCAGATTACAGATGAAATGGGACGCGCATAAATGTTAACGGTATGCCGGAGAAACTATTCAAATTGCCCCTGTTTACAAGCACCTATTAAACGTGCGAAGCTCCTCCTGAAGAAGGTGCTCTGAGATGGGTAAGCTGCCACATGCACGTCTGCAGTTAGCTCACGTGTAAATTGTTTTCTGGTCACTCTTAACCACTGCCTCCCCCGCCCCCTGGAAGGGCACCTAAGTAGTGAGTCCACACACAGCGAGCCCGACAGAAAGGGACTGTGAAATAGATCAGGGTAACGAGTAGAGGTGACTATCCCAGCCCCATGTCTTCCAGGAAGCTCTCTGTGTGACTCTAGGATGCAGACCGCACCTCTCCGGGGCTCAATTTCCCATCTGTAAAACGTACGGGGTTCAACTGGGTAATCTCTAAGACCCCTGCATCTCCAACAGGTAATAATTAGAGAAGCTTTTGACAGGCTTTGTAGATAGAGGAAAAACTCTGTCTTCCAGATGTAGGAGAGGAGGGACTCCAGGCTGAAGTTTATGAGCATGGGTTCTCGGTTCGCCTGCCAGAAAACCAGGCTCATAACATAGTGAACTTGCACTCTGACTGAACAGAAAGCACAAGCTGCCAAGTAAGCTCTTTCTAACTCTGAAAACTACCTTTGTCAATTTGTTGAACTATAGTGGCTTTTGTATCGCTGTGCAGCTGGAAGCTATTCAACTGGCCTTTCAAATAGCATCAGTGCCCCACGGTGGGCAGGACTCAGCAGAGCTGCCAGTTTGAGGCAGACTAGGAAGAAAAGGCTGGCAATCTCCTTTCAAAAATTCTCCAATGAAGATATTATGGATGGCGAAAGAAAGTTATTTGAGGTAATGTTGGAAGATGAGTCCCCAGGATGGAAGGCACCAAAAATACTTGCTGGCTACAACAAAGGCCTTGAAAGAGGCAGATGACACAGGACCAGGCAGTATCTTCTTCTGCTAAACGTAAAGTGGCCATATCTTAGGGTCAACTCCACAGTAATTAACAGAGGGAGCAAACTTTGATAACAGTTTGATTACCAAGGGCAAGTAAATATCACCTCTGCCAAGTTAAGATTTAGCCCATTGCTTTGTTCAATAGACATTTATTGGGTGCTTACTATGGGCACACAGAATAAAGAGATCCAACAGGTTTTCTGTACAGCAGTCTTCCAAGGAGAAGAGGTTGTCTGTCAGGGAAAAGGCAGAAGCAATTAAGTGTGGTGTTGAGGACAAAGACAGGGGTCAGCCTGGGCTACTATGAGTGCCCAGAGAGGGGAAGAAGGCTGTGACATGCATGCAGAGTTGGTAGGTAGAAGTAGGCACAGACCAAGGAAGAACTGCCTGGCAGGATGTGAGGCCAGAAGTAGGGTGCTGATGGAGTGTGATGTGCTCAGCGTAATGTGAACACGCCAACCCTGGAACAGCACCTCCTACCCAGATAGACTAGCGGGCTCTCAGTAGTCATAGAACAGGGGTGCTCAATACATTGATTGCAATCTACACGCCGATTGCAAGTGTCCTGTAGATTGCATAGCATTAACAAAAAATAGACATAAGCCTATCATCAATCATGTCACTTAACTGATAAACAATGCAGCCAACCAGATGCAATCTTAAGTGTCAAATGCATGCACAAACAACAGCACTAAGTGCAGCAAAACTGGCAAGCTAAGGTATCGCCAATTTTTAGACCTTGTTTTTTTTTCTTCTCTTAAATGTAAGATGGGGTTTGTTAATATAAGAAGACAAAAATGTATGACTTTCATACAGAATGGAAAATTTTGGCACTATAAGTCAACATTCAACTGAAGTCCAGAGCGCATGAATAGTTCTGGAACTAATTCGCAGAGGGAAAATACACAAACATGAGAAAAATGTGCTACCTCCTTGACTGCATTATTCGACTCTACTTATTGATGTGAGCCAGCTTTTCCCACATAAAGATCATTGAGTCCAAGTGCTGTTCCACCATGACTGATGATCATTTGGAAGTGTGCTTGAGGCTGACTGTCAGCAGCTACTGTCTAGACTATGCATCTCTGGCTCATTCCATTCTGTGGAAGTCATCAGAGTAAACTCTGGTAACTTTAAAAAGTGTGCATAGTTCATTGTGTTGGACTCAAGGTACACAAACATACATTGTACACAGAAAAAATTCTCAATGCATTTATGAATAAATGTAACAAATAAATAAAAATATATGTTTTGCTTTTTTGTAGATCATTTTACTCGATCATTTTATAAGCAGGTCGAATGCTGGAAATGTATGAGCACCCTTCACATAGCAGCTCCAGAGAACTGCAGTGACAGCTTCAAGGTGAGTTCATACCCATTCAGGATACACAGCTAGTTTAGTAACTTATCAATGGCACATGCCTTGTCTATGTTTGACTTCCTTCTGCGGGCTTACCCAAAGGACCCACTTGCTGGGTGGGGGAAAGAGCAGGAGAGACTCTCAGTGAGTTCTCCTCTTCTCCCTCCTCTTTGCTACCTACCACCTGGGAATTGCAAAATGCTGGCATCCAGATGTACACACACAAAATCATCTTGAAGTCTGGCGTTTAGTTCCAGCATAACCAATGAGGGAAAACAAACAAACATAAAGTCTTGTATTAATGTGATTAATGTCAGGTTCTCTCCCAAGTTAAGACAACACATTGCAAAAGAAAACTTGAGTGAAATTAGCCTTCTTTTCTCAGTTCCTTTGCTATCCAAAGGAGCCCTGGTACTATAGTGTTTATACATTGGGCTGCAATATGCATGGTTGGCAGTTCAAAACCATCCCCAGCCCCAAAGGAGAAAGTTTGGACCTTCAACAGTGTCAGAAACCCAGGGAGTTCCCTATTAGCCAGTCTTAACTGGATAGCAGTGCCTTTGGTTTTGTTTTACTTTTGCTATCCCACTGGACAACAGCCAAGCTGCCCTTGATGGACACTGCCCTCTAGCGTTGTGACAGGGACATGTGACTTTCTCCACCACCACCTTTCTTCCTGCTCATGGAGACCGCAGATGCCTCGCTCTCCTTATTAACAGTGCAGTTAACGAACTCTGTGCTAGGCACTCTCTTTTTAATATTCATTTGCATTTCCACCACTATCCCTTTTTTCTGTTCTTTCTTTATTTAAAAATTTTAGTTATGAATTAGATGAAGAATTTCCAGAACAGACCATTAGTTTTATGTCCAACAATTCACATGCACTCTGTGTCAACACAGACATTGCTAGCACCTTGCTGTACTACCACTTCTCCCCCTTCCTCCCTCTGTTTCCTGTTTCCTTTGCTAAGCCTTGGATTAAGACTATCATTTTGCTCTTAAATGGTTGAACAGGAGGGTGTTCAGTTCCAGAACTGAGGGGTAAAGATCAAAGTTTGGGAGGGTCTCACCAGTCTTTATGCGACCAGTAAGTTTTTTCTCTTTTTTGATTTTGAGTTTGGTTTCATATTTTTTCCCTCTGTCTCAATCCATGACCTTCTAAAATGATTTTTTTTCCAGAGCAGTTGGTGATTGCTGGGCACCATCCAGTTTTTCTGGCCTCAGGGTGGTGGAGACTGATATTTACATGGTCCATCCATTCAATGGACTGATGGTTCCCCCACACTTTTCGAGTTTCATCATTTTTCTTTACTCTAGATGGCAGTAACTTAGGGGCTGCTTAAGAACTCTGGTAGTTATATTATCTGTTGTTAAGTTGAGACTCTTAAGAGTGAAGGGGTGGAGTTTAGTCTGTCAATCAGGTCTCAGCTTGATGACCTCACTTGGAGGCGCTAAGAAGATAAATAGCTCACTGGAGTGGGACCCACACTCACTTCCTGGGAGACATTCATGCTGACAAGACACATGAGGCTGTTCTGGAGCTGCAGGAGCCATGTAGAGACCCCTGCCGGTGTCGATATGCTTACACCACCACTGGGTCCACAAGACTTTCCATCCACTGGCCTGAATTTTCCTGTGTTCCGCATCATTTCATGTGTTTCATGAGTCTGAAGAGGACTATAATAGATTGGTATCAGACATATGGGCTAATATCAGACTTACAGACTTGATCTGGGTTGGGCTGGGATGTTTTCCCAATACTCATTTTCTCTTTTACATAAAGCTTTTTCTTATACACATATGAGTGTCTATGAATGTGTTTCTCTAGTTAACCCAGACTAACACAAAACCCCAGTCACAACTCACCTAATGAGGAGGGAGAGCACTGCCTTTTGACTGATGTTATGCCAATAGACTGTGTTTCCCCAGAGACTCTGACCTTGAACCTGCAGGCCCAGTGACTCATCTACCCTCCAGGCATTCGGTGATGTCTAAGAAGTTTTCATAATTTTGCTCCCTATATACAACCATAATTGTATATTTTTGCAGCAAAAGGTAATACAGATCTACAGCCTGCTCACTGCCGCCAAGTTCACTCCGACTCAGTGACCCTGTAGGGCAGAGTGGGAGTGTCCTGATGAGTTTTTAAGGCTGCCGCTCTTTGCAGGAGTAGAAAGTGACATTGTCCTTCCAAGGAGCAGCTGGTGGTCTCAAAGGGCAGATCTAGGGGTTAGCATCCCAACATGGAACCATGATGCTCCCTGGTCTCTCGTACACAGCGATTGTCTGCCATATCTCTAGATTTGCAAGTAGACTCCCACCTCTCCTCCCACAACTGCTCAACCTTTACCTCTCTCTAAGCATCGACTATTATAGGACCGTGCATATAACAGTAATTGCTTCTGTTGTCTTTAACTCTTGCCTTTAACACCTCCTGGTGTCCCACCCTGGCTCCGTCAATTTTTAGCCAGTCTCATCTTGTCCTATCTTCCCCTACACCTGAGTCAACACCTACTCATCCTCTTGTCCATGTTTCTCCCTCCCTTTCTTTCTCTCTCACATTGAGTAACCATCAAAGTCTGTTTTTTTTTGTTGTTGTTAATGTAAAAACCTTTTCTTGACAACCCTGAATACACCTGATCTTGCTTTTCTTACTTTTAATTAAGATATCTGCTTTTTTCCCCTTTTCTCTCCTTTGTTGTATTCTCTCACATGCTCTTGATCAAAGAATACTCTAATTAAAGGCTCCTGTGCAGACTAAGTGGCGAAGCATTTGACTATTAAGTTAAAGGACCAGCAGTCTTAAAAAGCAGATCTGGCAAATCTACTCTTAGAGAGCATGGCCTTGAAAACCCAAGGGAGATATTTCACTCTGCATACATGTGTTACCATGAAGTTGGAATTGACTGGCTACTAACAATGGCAGTGTCTGCATTTAAAGATAGGTAACTATTAACACTCAGCAATGTAGACATGTCACATAAACAGAAAAAAAAACATAGATTTGAAGCAAAAGGACACAAAACGTAACCCCGTATATCGGTCTTCAAAACCCTTATCATACCACCCCATCAGAGGGGCTAAATGAGCAAAGAGGGTCAGAGTCAATATGACCATTTTCCTTATGTACCAAATGACAGATTAGTTTCCATTTTACTTTACATGTGAAGTTATAGAGTTGCTGACAGATTCAGGCAGAAAGGATCAGCTTTTATAATTGATAATACTTCAAGCATAAAGTATTTCAATAATATCACCAGTTAAGTAAATTTTATAAATGATCTAAAGCGCTCAGTTTAATTTAGAATATTGTCTCTGTGGGAAAAAATAATTCTTTCTGAATGCAAGGACATAACATCTAAGGACCCATGGACACATTAGCAAGCTGGGATCTGGTGAGGCCCACTCACTCCTGGGTGTATGAGCAGCACTGGAGCCACAGTGTGGATGTGCGTGTGTGTATGCGCATGCTCGCGCGCATGCGCATGCACACGCGCACACGTGCCCCATTTCAATTTCCGCACACCACCACCCCACCCTCCCCACTTACAGTGGCTCTGATGGAGTCATCTTAATTGTGGTATTTGACATACTATACCAATAGCACTTTTCTGTTTTTGTTTTTTGTTTACCCCTTCTCCTCTAAAACAACACAGAGCAAAACAGAAAAACCCACATGCAATACGTGCAACTCTTTGCTGTTGTGGTCTCTTTGCTGCAGTCTCCTTCTTAGCAACAGAGGCTGACTAAAGGGGAGGTGAGCTTATTTATGAGCAGAATATACGATCTACTTTTTTGCAACAAAAACTCCAGCCACAAATCTGACTAAATATATGAAGAGTGGACTGTTTGGGAGGTTAAATCATTAGTGGAAAATCATCAAGCCAGGTTTCAGAGTCTAGGGTAAAGAAGGGTTCCCAAGGCACTTTATTCAGTGTCCAGTTGTCCTGTTCTATCTGAGAGAGATAATTTTTATCTAAAAAAATTTGTAATCACTATAGACTTCTCAAAAGGTAACCCCTGAGGTGCAATGAGAGAGGTGCCAGCACACCACCAGGTCCAGACAGGCTTTTAATGTCCTGTTCAGGGTGTTGTCTTTCCTTCCAGCCATTTGACCTTTGGTGTATCCTTGGGTCTCTTTCTTATGGAGTTTTGCACCCATAAAAATAGGATCACATTGCCTTAACTCAGCCGACCTAGGAGAGGGAGTTATCATTTTAAGCTCTGAAAGGAATCACGGTAATGAAAATACAAGACAAACAAACAAAGAAGACAACCAGCCTGCTTCTGGATTTGGGGCTCAGCCAACATGGAGATGCTATCAAAAGAGGGATTCCTTATTGGATCCAGGTCTTGAACACAAATTAGCAAAGAGAACTAAATAGCCTGTCTTGGGCTCAGCCTTGAAGGTTGGATGCTTAGAGGCAGGAAAACCTGTTCTATTCATTTGAAACGATTCTAATGGTTCATTTGCAGGGATTTTTCCAAAGACGCCTGCTCCAGGTGGCTTGGGCTAAGTGCCTTGTGCAGACAAGCTGACCAGCAACTGAACCCAATGAAGTAAGAGCAACTTCTGAAAATTCAATCATTCTAGGATAGACAGATTAATGGTAGAGGATTTATTCGGCTCTTTCCTCCCCTTTACGACAATAAACCCACTGCTGCGGAAATGACATGTGTCTGGTTTCTCCTATTTGGAAACTCGAGTACTTTGGATGAGTTGGGCATGAACCCTGAGCACATTCTTCGTTGAAAAATATCACAGGGAATCATTGAGGGTCCACCTTCCCTAGCCTTGGGGACTATACTGCAAAGGTCTGGTAGAGAGAGACAAGTGCACCTATGGATTTCTTCACCCATTGTGTCGCCCCCAGGTTCCATCAGGCATGGACGATGGGTACGCAGTATTCTGGCTGGCTGCATTAAAAACCTTGTCACTTGGGGGGGTGTTCATCACTTGGTGGGCCATGGTGGGACCCAGAGTTTCCTTCCTGTAAAAGCTAGAAATTAAAGCACTCCAGGCCCTTGTTCTCAGCCTTCTTTCCAACTAGAGTGAAGGCTCATGCCCTCGTCACTGATAATCAGATCCGCCTTCCGAGCACAGGAACGGGGAAGCTGTGAAGAGGTTAACATCGAGCCCCTCTTCAGGCAGTGTTGGCAGCTGTGGTGAGTTCCACGTGGGGGTCAGCGATGCTTACTGGCAGAAGCAGACTTCAGAAGAGGGTCTGTGGTATTATTTTAAACCACTTCACAGCCCGGTTCATCAGCCCTGCTGGCGGAACTATGACCTGCCCCAAATTCTTCCTTGTTTCCCCCAGTCAGATGGCTTCTGTTCGTTACCCCTAAAGATTCTGATTGATGATGCAGTGCCCACACAACATGCACACACATTCTCTCCCCCACTATATAGCTTTGTTTTATTGCTTTTTTCTTATTCTGAAAATAATGTAGTGCAATGAGCTGAAGAGAACTGCAGAGGTGTGGGAGAACCCTCCCCCCCACCCCCCGCCACACACACTCACGCAACCTCCTTGATCAAACCCTGTTTTCCTATTAGCAACCTAAAAAGTGATGGAAAAGAAAGAACAGTGTGCTACTCTGAGGCAACAGCCTTTCCTTCCACCGTCCTTCTCATGCCAGCAGGTCTCTGGACGAAGTCAATGGGAGTTATAGTGATATAACTAAGGATATAGTTGAACCCAGACACTACTTGTTTCACCACCTTCTCTATGGTTGGAGGGGAAAAGACATAGATATTGAGCCCTGAGGTCAATCTGCATGAACATGCTAGTCAGAGGCAGCAGAAATAACAAACTAAGTGTCCCCAGATTATTATTATTATTATTATTATTATTATTTCTTCTTCTTCTTCTTCTTCTCTTCTTCAAGTCTTCTCAGAGCTTCTGTATAACCCGTATTTCCAGTCCCACAGCGCTGTGTTCAAATTAGCCCAACCCATACTAAAGGTGCCTTAGGGGCCACTGTAGAATTTCACCAAGAGAGTTGGCCAAACATCTCCATGGCCTCTAAAGATTGCCAGAAACGCATCTGTGGTCAGCAGGTGGAGCATGTTCAGCTGCTGAGATGATGTGGAGAGCTCCAACTGCTGTGGACTCTGTTCCGAGCTGAGGCTCTGGACCCAGTTTGAAAGAAACCATACAGGTAACCCCAAGCATGAAATTTCACCCTAATGAATCACAGTTTCCTGATCAGTCATGATCTAGACTGATGTAGCATAGTGTAACTGGCATACAGTTATTTTTTAAACTTGTTAATAATCACAAGTTCAGGGTCTTCCCTCTGTCTATTAGTAACTTTATGACCTTGGGCAAGACACTTGGTAGAGTTTTTTTTTAATATTCATAAAATGAAGATAATTACACCCCTGACAGCGTTTGGGGGAATGATGAGATTCACCAAGTATGCGAGTGTGAATTTGGTCAAAGCGAGCTTCATTCATTCATTCAATGGCTATCCTACAACTGCCAGGTAACATCCCACGTGGTGGACATGTAATCATGTCTGTGACGGAGGATGACCTTGCTCGTGGTGTTCACATTTTGCTATCCCACTAAAAGGGTTCATTTGAAGCTTATGACGTGGGGTCAGGAGTAGGACCCGTCCTCTCCTCTGGTAGGTGGGGAGGTCTTGCAGGACAGGATCTAGGCCTAACTCTGCAGCTTCCCTGGATACAGTAATTGCTCAGTGAATATGGGGTTGAATTAAGTTGCCTACTCCATAGCATGCTGCAGCAGCCATAGCCACAGCTAAAGCACAGTGCTGGAGGTGTCCCCCAGCTTGGACCAGCCCTGCTCAAATAGTTGCTTCTCCCTTCTGTCTCCAGTGCTTCTCACTCTCCTTATACTCTGATCACTAATGCCTCTGAGTCCATTATATGATGCTAATAATTCAGTTAATGTGCTGTATTGCTTTGATTGGGTTTTAAGAGTATGAAGAGCTCCGGAGGTCACCTTAGGTGAACCTCTTTTCTAAGACAACAGTTTCCTTTGTGACATCTCTGACTGATGATTATCCAATCTCTCCATGAAGATGGTGCTGGATGGCAGCGTGCAGTCCACCCAGGTCACTCACTTCATTTCAGGAAGCGTTCACGGTTACAAGGGTCATTCTCTTATCTTCTTGTAATTTCGTTGTACAAGTAGTCTCTGGATCAGATGTAGTGCACCAGATGCCGTATTCAGAAGTTAGGATACAGAAATAAGAACACCAAGGTTCCCATCTTCCAGTTGCAACAGTAGGATTGGGGGCTTGTTGACTCGGACTCTCATCAACATAAAGCCTGAAAAACCAAGCTTGCTGCATCAAGTCTATTCCAACTCATCATAAAGAGTCCAGGGGTTCCAGGTTAGACCTGCTCCGTAGGGATGTGAAGAAGGCAGACTGCCCTAAGCCACATCTTTATCCTATGAAGCAGCTGGTGGATCCAAACCACTGATTTTAGCTGCACAGTTAACCCACCACTGTGATGGCAGGCGTCCCTTCACAAGGACATAGGAAGACACACGCCTGCATCTCAGGATGGTTTGCTCTTTTGTAAGCAGTGTTTCTCACATTATGAATGGTCCTGGAATGAGCATGACCTGAAGCATTTGTGGAACTGGAATTTCCTGGACTCCTTTGGAAATCTAGAGTTTGCATTTGTTGGCAACAGTAGGTGATTCCCATGCACAATAAAGATGGAGAATTCTGAAGCCTTGCCTTTTATCACCTAAACAATCCTAAGTCCCTCCACTCTTCTGCATGTCACACAGTTTTCTAGCTCTTCATAACCCTAATTCACTCAGCTTTCTGTATGTGCCCTAGTTTGTCAATGGCCCTCTAGATGTGGCTGCCCGCGGGAGGAGAACCCTCCCAGAGATGGTCTCCTAAGCAGAGGGGACAATGCAAGTGCTCCCGCCTTCCACAGGAACACACTGCTTTCTATTCAGGAAGCCAAAGAGCACATTATTTGTAAGCATGTCACACTGTTAGCTCATATTGAGATTTCAGTAAAATAAAGCGCCTTCAATTATGACTTCAGAATACACCTGGCAGAGAAAGATTTGTTTATCGAATTTGTGAATAATACAACCTCACAAAGGAGACAGATTAAAACAAGAAATTATGTTGCCAGCTTTTTTTTAATGAGGCATTAGCATAACTTACTCTTACTGAGTCCAAGGTAACTTCTAGTGACCAATGACGACTTGCCAAGTAGTTATGAACTAGCAAATTAATTCCTTGCCATTTATATTTTCTGGAACTCTGTATGAAGCTCACCTGTTCACTGTTTCAGAATCTTGTATGTGTCTGCTCCTCTATTGTTTTCAATCATGATTTTTCCCAAGTCCTCCCTTTACAAATGATTATTTACTGCTTACTTGAAATGATCCCTTAATTCTACCTCAAGATTCTTTTAGTACCCTGAGAGGTCCCTTTCTTCTGGCCTGTCAGACTCATTTTACACATCTGATGATGATGGTGGTGTTGGTGGCGGTGATGGTGATGATGATGATGATAATGTTGGGGGTGGTGACGGAGAAGAAGGTTTTATGATAATAGCTGTCTGCTGAATTTTTGCTATGTGGTACATTTCATGCTACGTGTTTTACTACTGGAAGAGCTGAGACACAGCCCCACCTGTGAGTGGCTTGGAGCTGCTGCAGCCTCTCACCATCATCCTGTCCCAGGGAGCTTGGGGCTGCTGTCAGGTAAGGGTTGGACTGCTAACCACAAAGTCAGTGATTCCAACTTGCCCATCATCCCAAGGGAAATGGATGAGGTTCCTGCTCCTGAAAAGATCTGCAAAGCCTCCCCCGCATCCGGTGGGTAGGAGTCACAGTGGACTGGTCGGCTCGCACTGGGTTTGCTTTGCTTGCATCACACCGCCCACCCCAGGTTTCAATGCTTTATCACCCCAGTGTGTTCTCCTTCAAACAGGAGAAACAGTTCTTCGCGAAGTAGGAGAGCACCCAAAGAGAAACTGAGGAGTTTGGACATTTCCCAGGGGGCTCTGTCCTGTTTTGCTTCCTTTATCACAAAGCCTAAAAAATCTTCATGTTGGTGTCTCTCCTGGTTCCCTTTCTCTCTTTGTCTTTTTCTGTACGCTTCAGCTCATTCTGGGTCTTTCTGTCACCTGCCGCACTTTTGTTCCTGCACTCCCTTTGTCCTCTCCTTTTGTCAGGTGTCTCGCCTTCCCTCCTTTATATTTGTCCTTTCAAAACCCCAGCTCCTTGGAGAGTTGTGTGTGCATTCGCGCTGGGTTTCTGAGAGACTCCCCCTTTCCGTCTTCATCAGGGTGATTTCTATTGTATTGTCAAAAGAAGATTTATGATTTGAAGCTCCCATCCTCTTTGGGCCACCTTTCCTTTATATCAGCTATCTTTTCATGTCTTTCTTTTTCAGAAAGCTCAGGGGCTAGTTCTGAAGCCTACCATTGGTGCCTGGCCTAGCGCAGTGCCCTATTTTGGGTAGCCATTTTTAAGTATCTATAAGGTATCCAGGTTTTTCTTCCTACACACTGTCTGGAAGTTCCACTGAATTCTTTCCATCACACATGCTGGTGATATACCTTCCAGCATCATAGCAACATCCGAGGATCCTTAGGAAGACCACAGCTCCAGCAGCGGCTCAAACACATCTGTTATCAGGGATCACGATGTTGGCACAGACCCGTGCCTTTTTTCCCATGATACATAAGGTCGCTAGCAGTCAGTGCCAACTCGTAGGCAACTCACACCAAGCTAAGTATTCTCCTTCTCTCAAGATTCTCCTTGGCAGGTTCATTGACTTCTGCTTTTCAGAAGAGATTTCTTGAAACCCTATGACTATTCTGTGTCTCCGTCAGGACCTTTTATGGCACAGCAACTGACACATACTGGGTCCTCAAGAAATATTGGGAAAAGAAGTGAGAATGGAGGCCAGAATGGCAGAGGTGCTCACTGATTTGTTTTCCCACCTTTTGAACCACCAGTCAGCCTGTACACATTGAGAATGCAGGTCCAGAAGGTGGCTTGCAGTTCTCCAGCCAATGGCCAGAGAACAGAAACCTGCTCCCGGCTTTTACCCTGCTTCTGGGCCTGGGCTTACCTACCCGAGCCCCAAGGAAGTCACCCCAGTCACTTTGCTCTTTGTCTCTGCCCTCGGATTCCACCTGCCTGTCATGGCCTTATCCTGAGGAGCTTGGATTCCTGTACAAGGATTATATCGTCCCCCACCTCAGTTTACTTTCCTGCTTGGTGAAGTAGAGACGCAGCAAAAAAGAGGAAGGTCTCCAAGGAGATCAACTGACACAGCAGCTGCCAGGATGGACTCAGGCGAAGGAACACTGGGCGGATAGTGCCGGGTGAGGCAGTATTCCATTCTATGAAGCTGTGGGTCCTTGTGGGTCAGAGCTGACTCGGGGCCACTGAACCACCACAACTCTCCAGAGAGTCATTTCCCAACACACCAGTCTACTCAGCAATCCTCCTGCCAAGGCTGTGACACTCCTGGTCCAGGCACAAGGAGGCGTACTTGGGCCCGGAGAGTTTACCGCCACCTTGATGTATGACCCTTCACTGTGCATTGGTAATAAATCATGGGATCCCTTCAACCCTGCTTGTGTCCTTCTCCAACAGTGTCTTTGGAGGGCTACCGGGATCTCGTCCTCACCGGTCTTTCTGCCATAGCTGCTGTCCTCTAAGGTCAGCATGTTCTCCAGGCTTCCCTTCACGCTTCAGCTTAGTGTCAGGCATCAGGTTTCTTCCATCTCCTGTGTATGGAATCTTTATCACCAAGAGACCTTGATCCTCTCTTTCCCCCCATCTCTCACAGCAAGAAGTCAGGTTGATGATCTCACACACAGACATTGTTTCTTTCCTAGCCAACCTCATAATCCCTGGCCAGGAAGCATGCTGCACTGTGGTATTGTGGACAGTGCACTAGACATGAGTACTCCCAAAGCCTCGAGCACTCTTGACTCTGGTCACACAAACTAAGCCCCGGTAGCACCCAGAATAGATTGGATCCTTTCTTGCTTTCAGGCTTTATTGCTGTTAGTTTCTCTTCATGCAGCCCCTTACTCATGGTAACCCAATGTATAAAAGGGCACATTACTACCCCCTTCTGGGCCGATCAATTGCAACCATGGGGTTTTCATTGAGTGTTCTTCCCCAAACATGGATACTCAGGCCTTTCTTCCTAGTCTCTCTCAGTCTGGAAGCTCTGCTGATACCTACTCAGCACCAGTAACCCCCAGGTCTCTTCATAATGGGAAATCCTACCAGGGAACCACCAGTACCATCTTTCCAGGCTGTAGCATATGTCATTCCTTCTGCCTGAAATGTTCTTCCTCTTCTTCCACTCACCCTCCCCCCACTTGGCACCCATTTTAATAGCCAACTATAAGCCATCCCTGAGCGATCTCCCTCTGTGACACAGGGTCAGTCTCCTGCCAGCCTGCCCCCTCACGGGACTCTGCCTGGACCCACTTTTCTGTGTGCTCAGCCTCGTTCTCTTATTTTACCCCCATCTTGTAGGCCACCTGCTCCTGACACACTCGGCATCCTTGCCTTTCTGAGAGTTGGGTCAACTTTGCAGTGGTGAGCAGGAAATGTGGATTCAGGAGGGGTGAACAGTGAATGCTTGCCTTCCCAACAAAGCTAAATTCCCAACCGCAGCCCAAAGCACCAACTTTCAGAGAAGCAGCTATTAAGGGTACAGAGCCCCAATTCACCCAGAACAAAAGACCTGTCTCTAACTATTATTTATCACCCAGAAAACACTCTCTTTTTATTCCATTGTCAGTGCTCCACAGTCCACATCTGCTTTTGGACAGAGTGGGAGAGAGAAAGGGAGGGAGAAATGAATAGAAATGAGAGTGTGAGTTTCTGGTTTTTTATTTATTTTACATATAAATCATCTAATCTGTTTAACATTCATATTAAAGTTGTAATCACCTTTGCACACATTAAAATACAAACTAGCACAAGTAATAGGTCTTAAGAACAACATTACAATAGCTATTAACAAGTAACAGCTAACTTATCAACTTACAACATCCCTATAAAATAATAACTGCATCCAGGATTGATTTGAGGGAAATGCATTCTCGTGGGGCACTGAAGCCTGACTCGGAGGCTGGGCAAGCCGCGGTTTGGGCCTCTTGGGGCTGCCTCTGAGACACAGCTCTGGGCTGGGGAGAGAGCACTATGTGCACAGTCACTGGGCTTAAGTTTGAACCGATCCCTACTATTGACAGGACTCCATGCAAATATCTTAGACTCCCTGAGATGATGTCCTCACCTGCAAAATGGACACAGAGATATTTTATCATGGCTTTTTTTTTTTTTACTTTCCTTTCCCTTTCTTTTAAAAAAATAGAATCAATGAAATTATGAAATAGTTCTAGGACATGAAGCAAGTGTTGGCTTAACAAATGTTGGCTTATTTTCCATACTGCTAGATGCCAGAGGTCATCGTTTATCTGTCTGCTTGTTGCATAGTTCTGACTTGTATGTTTCTCTACTGCTGGAAGCCAGATCACTGGTATTTCAAATATCAGCAGTCTTACCTGTTGTGGACATGTTCCAGTGGATCTTCTACATGAAAATAGACTAGGAAGCAAGGCCTGGTAGTCTGTTTCCACAACGTATCTGGTGATAATCTTACAGCTTATCATAGAATATCGTCTGACATTGTGCTGGAAGTTGAATGATTCTGATCTCCACATCCACCAAGGTCAGAAGGCACTCAAAGTTCACAGTGACTGAAAGAGGGAACTCAAGCATGACCAATGATCATGAACGTGACAGACAGGACTGGACTACATCCTGTTCTCTTCCCCTGGGAAAGGAGTCCCTGGGTGGTTAAACACTAAATTTACTCAGCTGCAGGCTAACTGGAAGGTTACAGGTTCAAGTCCCAGAAGAACCTCAGAAGGGCATTCTGGTGAACGACTTTAGAAAAATCAGCGGTTGGAAGACCCAGGGAGCACAGCCCTGCTCAGGCACAGATGGGGTTGTCATGAGTTACGGTTGATGCAAATCCAAACAGCAGATTTGGTTTGGTTTTGGTTTTCATCTGGCTGGCCTTCTGTGGCAGAGTTCAAATGCTAGCCCAGGCGTCTAGATTTCCAAGGAGACCTCAAGCGGCATAATTAGCAGCCTGTTTTTCAATCCGCCTCCCTCCGTGGAGCAGGTTTACGGGCTCGGTCCCGCAAGGGAGGCCTTTATTTTCACCCCAAGGCATGGCTCTCCCATGCCGCTATCTCCCAGGCCTGGGCCTGCAGCAGGGCCTCTGGTGGCAGTGCCCAGAGGAGACAACCAAGCTTCTGCACTGCGCACTCCCTTACTGAGGGATGGTGCCAGAGATGGCAGTCTTTAAACGCCTCATTAATATTCAAATCTATTCAAGTCATTTCAATTTGAATTCTATGCATATTATCAGATAGAACTAAATGCAAATATATACAAATTCATCCATATGAAGAAATAAATAGGGGGAGCTCTGCATAATGAGATTATAATCATTCTCTCTCCTTTAATTTCCCAGCGCCCCGAGGCTCCGAGCCAGGCCTGATAGGCCCAGCTGGGACTGTGGGCAGCAAGACAACCTTTCCTGGACACACATCTTCCCAGGGGGAACAGTCTGCAAAGCTAACCAGTGATGTAGCCACTGGTTGCTTCTCTCCCTGGGCTTTGAGGGTGGAGTTCTGAGGTCTGCAGCATGAGTATGGGCATTGGGGAAGACACAAAGTCCATCTGTGGGCCATTTTGTCATTTCTCAAGGCTTTGGAACTGGTCTGGACATTATCAGTCACCCCAGAATCTCCCCACACCAGTGCATCTGATGATGGGATGGAGAGCAGACTACCTTTCCAATGTTCTTAAACCTTCTTTGACATGAACGGCATGTTATAAGGCACATGCATCAAAATTCAAGACTTACGTGTTCCAAAGTGATATCTGAAAGCAAACAAAACCAATACCCAGTCACCATCAAGTCAACACCCCCACTTAGGGTGACTGTATGTGTGCTGCAGTAAAACTGCAATTCCTTCAGGTTTTCAGGGACTGGCTTTCCAGATGGTGTCCATGTCCACCAGCCCTTTCTTCTGAGGTGCTTCTGGGTGATGCATATTTCCGACCTTTCAGATGGCAGCAGAGCACATTAACAAGTGTGCATGGCTGGCAACCAGAGCAAGCCCATTGCCCAGGAGCTGATTCTAAGTCACAGTGACCCCCCCAGGGACTCCCCGGAGGCTCATACTCTAGCTTGCAAGGTCCACCCTACCCCCATCACTTCACACACAGGCTCCACCCACCATGCCGGCACGACTTTTTCCTCTCCCAAGCCAAAAGCCAGAACATAACCAACTGTGGAAGGAAGACATGTAAAGTAAAAGAAAAAACAACACATTAAACAGAAAAAATACATCTTTCACTCATCCTTTGTTTTGTGCTTTTTCAAATGTTTCATTTCAATTATTCCAAAGCCAGGAGGAGGGCAGGGTATATGGTATATTAAAGAAGAGTTCCCCTACTCCATGCTAATGAAGTCAGAGTAAATAGCTATTAAGAATCATTTAGTAAGGTTTAACTACAGAATCTAATAGATACTTCCCCTAATCTCTTTCCCAAGAGACCCAGCGATAGTTGCATCTAGTAGTAGCTCCATTGATGAATGAAAGCACACTTTATACCAAGTTATAGTATAATAACCATTTAGTCTGGAGAACCTTCGATTTGATAATCCCAAAGCATTTGCTTGATGTAAATGGGAAGCTCTTCTCCCCAATTTATAGTCAGGGAAATGGAGGTACAAATCTCTCACTTCCTGAGCATGTTTTTCTTAAAGAGAAGGTCCACTCAGCCTCTCTCTGTCTTTAATCTTTGGGATAGGCAGCACAAAACCCCTCAAAGACACTGCATCATAATTCCCAAATACATTATCTTCCCTGGCAAAAGAGACCTCATACAGCAACTCTGTTAAGACTCCTGAGAGAGGGAGATTGGCCTGAATTGTGTAGGTGTGTCCCACAGCGAGAGGCCCGAGGGCTGCTACAGAGGAGGAGATGTGAGGGCAGAAGCAGAGACCAGAGACCTGCCAGGATGGGGCAAATTGCCGAAGATGGCTGGCAACCCAGGGAAACTGAGTAACACAAGGACACAGATTCTCCCAGAAATCTTCAGGATTAAGGTGACACTGCCCTGACTTTAGCCCAGTGAGGCCCATTTTGGACTTGTGCCACCAGCACCATACAATAATAATTTGTATTTTCCGAGCCACTAAACTTGTGGTAATAGGTTAGAGCAACAGTGGGAAACTAATATAGCCCCTCTACAACCTCTCCCTACTGCTGTGTCTCTTCTGAGCCAAGCCATCGACTCACACCTACCCCACGTGAGCCACAGCAGTACTGAGCTCCATGGGATCTTCAGTGGCTTATTTTTCAGACAAAGTCTCTCCCTTTGCCCAAGGAGACTCCGAGTGCACTAGAACTTTCCACATTGGGATTAGCAGGCCTGGTGCATGAAGTGCTGGTCCACCTTTGAACTAAACACATAATGTAACCCATTCTCTTAGTTCTCCCAATAACAGTGTGCAAGTACAATTCTGGCCCTACAGGAAAGAATCGAATTGTTTACATGCAAGGGATGCCTTTGTGGGCTTAGGGGCTGAATTCTGAAGAACACACTGGGAAAGGTATCAAGGGCCCACATTCCCTTATGGCCCTGCTCCATGGAGAGTGGTACTGTGTACTGTACTCACAAGAGATAAAGGGTTCTGAGCATCTGATCCTTGATGTACCAACTCAGCCTTCTGGGAGCACTAACACAAGGAAGAGGCATGCTTCACCTCCTTTTTAAAGCAGAGGTGACTATGAGGTAGAAAACTTTGCCTCCATATGAGAAACTAGGGTGCAATTCCTAGCCAATGTGCCCTGGTCTGCAGTGAGTTATGTGTTGAGCTGTTCACCACAAGGTGAGCAGTTCAAACCCACTCGCAACTCTGAGGGAGAAAAATGAGACTTCCTGCTCCCAGAAAGATTCACAGTCTTAGAAATCCACAAGGGCTGTTCTCCTCTGTCCTAGGGGGGACACTTGGGTCAGATTTGACTGTATGGCAGTGTCTGGTGGGCAGCCACCCCCCTCTTCCATCGCACTTGGCTGTGATGTTGGACAGTCTTCAGAGGAGTGTCACACTGGGACAGACCAAGAGAAAAGGCCCAGTGACCCACTTCCCAAATCCACCAATGAAAGTACTGTGCATCATTGTGGCCTGATCTGCTACTGATCATGGGGCAGACCAGGCACTGGCCAGGTTTGCCTGTCATCCTCAGGAGACCAACTGGACAGCCACGAACTCTTAAAATTCAGTGTCCTTTCTAATGTTGAATACACCCAGTTCTCTCTCTCTCTCTCTCTCTCTCTCTCTCTCTCTCTCACACACACACACACACACACACACACACACACAATCACAATAACCTTTTGAAGCAGGTAGGCAGGGAAGTAAAGCCCCCTTTCACATCAGAGGCTCCTACCCAAAGGTACAGGTATGAGGCAGGGCCAAGGGTCTCTTGACTTCTATCCAGAGTCTAGGTCACACAGGCTTGGAAGATGTGTCCAGTGGAACTTCGAGCAAAGCTTCCTGAATAGACACTCTAAGATAGATGTCCATGGGGTGAGTCCCACCAAGCTCCCTAAGAAGGCTTCATAGGTCAGTCTCTTTTGCTGCAGCCAGGCCAGTGCTGTCCTAATTGAGGCCACTGACCATGTTCTTCTTAGGCCTCACCTGCAGGAGAAAGGTCTGGTCTCCCACAGTTTTATTCCCTGGTGTCAGCCGAGGGATTCTTCCTTGTGCCTCCTTCAGCATCACCACAACTGGACCTGGAGGCCTGCCTGAGTTCTCCTCTCAAAGGGGGTGGCCACCCCAGCTCACCCTGGGTGATGACACGGCAAGCTCCCTCAGGGACGACTCTGCCATGGACCTGAAGGAAGCATTCCTGGAGACAGGGCCACTGGATGTGGAGTCGCACTTCTCGCTTTTTCTTTGGATGACTTCACATGAACTCTGTGGGCCTCAGATGGGCCACGTAACAGAACTTGATCTCTTTCCCCTGATCTTTCAAGTGAGCGAAGAATTGACTGGGGGAGAAAGACCATCATCAACCTAGATGTGTTCTGGGGGAGACTGTAAAGTGTTCTCTAAATGTAAAAACCAAAGGCAAGCAAGCCCACCTCTGGCCATCTAGCCAGTTCTGAGGCCTCAGAACTTCAGCGGGAGCAGAAAGCCTCCCCTCTTTCCCACAGAATGGATGGCAGGTTCAACCCCTGGTGTTTCAGTGAACAGTCCAATGCGCAGCCCCAGTACCGCCAGGGCTCTGCATGGACATGTCAGGAGGGCAGCATGAGAGCACGTGTCCCTCCACAGAGTGTCTGCTGCTCACAGGTACTCTGGTTGCACTGGGTAAAAACAATGAGCTATCAAGCGTACTCTTCGACAAAGCACATTCATGGACTGACAGTCAAAATTCCCGCACAGTAGTGACAGCAGCGTAAAAACAAACAATGATTGTATGCCATGTCATCAAAGTTATGAGAGAAACAGAGATATCTAGGACCTAACCCTTTTCTTCTAACAGGTAGCTCGTGGTCTATGTGGCAGTCATGTGCTTATGTTAAATTCATGATTGAGATGTAGGGGGTGGAGTCTAGCCTGTTAATCTGGAGATAGCTATTGAGTAGCCAATGAGGCCTCTGTGTGGACATGGCTTTCCCCTGATACGTCTGAGAAATCTCACGATATTTCCCTCATGGAGATGAGAAGCTATCTCTCCAGTTGTTGGGAGTTAGTTTCAGAGATGACTAATCACAGACAAGATGGCAGTGTCTGAGGAGCCAGAGAAGTCACAGAGCTTTGCCCTGATGGAGCCAGACCTCTGAAGCTGGAGAGGTCACATGGAGACCCCGGCCAGCGATGAGTTGCTTCTGCCACCACTGAAAGCTGTTGATGGACCCTGAGCCCTGGAATCGGGGAGCCATGGGGAGACCCCCGCCAGCACCGGGATTCTGCACCCACTGACCTGTGACTTCATGAGTCAGAAAGAGACATTATAGACTGGTATCGGGCATAAGGGCTAATATCGGACTTAGGACTTTGAGCTGGACTGGGTTGGGATGCTTTCTCAGTGTTCCATTTCTTTTGCATATAAACCCTTTCCTTATATCCATGTGCTTATCTATGAAATTTGTTCCTCTAGTCTACCCGGACTAACACAGTCTAGCAGGGAAGGCTGGTAGAAAACAGATCCTTTGATATACTATGACCTAAAGAACAAGGTTTCCACCAGGGGACGATGGGGGCTATGCCCACATAAGTGAAGGAAGCGTCCTTATGAGGTGCACTGAGCTGTGTCCTCAAATAGAAGAGAACAGGACCGAGAAAGCAAGGATCTGAAATGAGTTCATTGCTGAGGGGAGGGAAATCTCCCTGCCAGCTCACAGCAACCCTATCTATAGGACCAGGTAAAACTGCTTATGAGCATCTGACACTGTAACTGTCCACCATGTAGGCAGCCCTGTCCTCCTTCTGAGGAACTGGTGGTGGTTTCGAAATGCGGACTTTTCAGATTGCAATCACTTCTCCACCAGGGCTCCTAGAGAGGAAGAAAGACAGATGGACAGTGCCTGCCTGAGAACTTCCACGGCTCAGTGTGGCCCAAGGGAGCAGCGTGGACAAGAGTGTGAGTGAGAAGAGGAGGCCAGACTTCAACCTCCTGCTATCAGGATGCTATCCAAGGAACATATCTGACCTTCCTGAAGACAGAGAAAGACCTCTATACCCAGGACTCTGGCCCATGTGCCTGTTTTCATGGCTAAATTAAACCCACACAAAGCAAAAGCATTGCTGTCAGTCGAGGTCGGGCTTGTGGTGATCACATGCAATACAGAATAGGAGGGTGCCCCGCTCGGCATCCACCCCTCTCTGGAAGCAGGGCATCAGGCCTTTCTTCTGTGGCACTGGGTGGATTCCCACTGCCAGTCTCCAGAGGATGAGTGGAGCACAAAACTGTGTCGCCTAGGACTGCTTTCTGAAGAATCTCATTGCTGACTGAACATCTCAGAACTTTCTGGTGTGTGGAGCCTGTTCTTCATGCGTTCCATCCAGACCAGGGTAAGCCATGCTCTTGTTATGTCTCAAAGAGTCTAAAACAGCTGCTTCCCAAGTCCCTGGATTCTCTCACCAGCCTTGGAGTGTGCTGGACTCATCTCTCAAGCCTGTGTGATCATACACCCGGTGTCTCTTTTCACCATCTATCGCTCCATTATTTAGGACTCTGGGCAGGCGCAGCAGCCACCCTTCAGCTAAGGATGCCTTTCACAAGGGTGGGGCCCACCTCCCTCCCTTTTCTCTGGCTTGCAGTGTCCTTCTGGCCCGGCACTGGGCTTTCCATGGATGATTTGGGCTGAAGAAAGAGGCCCAGAGGCCTACTGATGTAAGCATCTTTTTCTATGAATCGAAAAATAAAATGACAGTGAGCAGCTAGCAGATTCCAACTCAGAATGGAGTGAATATCAATGCCTACAGTTTCATTGACCTTGAAGATTTCTACAAGACAGAACAAGAATTCTTGGGGTGCATTATTATATACATGCTTAAACTCATCACTGTGCAAAGATGGACATGAGCACCTGTGGTGTACGCTGTTGACTTTAGAATAAACAGCTCACAGGGCAGGTGCAAAAAGCAAATCTGTGGCCCATCTCAGCACCATTCTTCCTTTCAGCACACATCACTGGGTGGCTTCCCCGGGCTCTTCCACTATGGGACAGACCAGAAGTCTCAGGCTGCTGCTCAACTGTGTGGAAGGCCCCCAGTCCTTGACCTCACCACACATGCTTATATGTATATGCTCGGACCAACTTTGATTCCGGGTGGCATCCTCACTGTCTGTACAGGTCATCTTGAGATCGGGACAGGAAAACTCCCCGAGGTTGCTGTCCACAAGAGCAACTTTAATTCCTCGGGTTGAAGACCAGGCTCAAAACCCTGATTCATGCCACGTGAAGAGCAGCAGTGCTTTAAAGAAGGTGAAGGTGAGGGGGTCAGGTGTGGCAAAGAAGAGCTGGGATGGGGTGGGGGTGAGCGATAAAGCATTGGCTCTCAAACTGAAGCCTATATTATAGCCGTGACCTATGTGACCCTTAGTTGAGTGCACAACCACAGTCTGAAACACCGCCCAGTCCAGCTCCATTTTTCACAACTGTCCTTAGGTGGCAACCAGTGTGTCAATCCGTCTCCGTAAGGGGCTTCCTTTTTATGCATAACGCTCTATCACTGATCGGGCTTGTTAGAGCACAGATTGCTCAGGCAAGCCCTGGACATACCGGTTCATGTCTGGCGTGGGTCTGGGGATTTGCATTTCTAACAATCTCCTGGAGCGTGATCCTGATACTGGTAATCCACAGACAACCCTTTGAGGGTGGCCATCCCAGGGCATCCATGAATCCCCATAAGCTGAGCGCCATCCTATTCCCTCAGTGAGTGCAAATGTAGCATGGCCATTCTCAATCGTGGCTGAGTCGGCTCTCACCATGGCAAGCTCATAATGCATAACTACGACGTGCCCAGGACTCCTCCCACCAGGGGAGCGGGAAGACACTAAGGGGCTACTGAGCCTCTTTCCCACCACGATTACTAATAAGTAAGTCTGATCAAATCTATAGTATACATAAGGTCGACAACACAAGAAAACTATAATAATTTAGCTTTTAAAAATCCGAAAATATCTTTAAAAAACCCTTGGCATAAATCGAGTGGTTTAACAAAACGGAAAGAAAGGTGCTGCTGCTGCATCTCACAGGACTCGGCGCCACCGTCCAGGACAGACAAGAGCTGGCTGGCAGCGCTTCAAGCAGAGAAGATGCCAGAGGAGATGAGAGGTCAGTGTCAACTTCCTGTTTTATTAACAAGAGGAAAGTTGAATAATAGTTGGTGTGTGGGGGTGTATGGAGGTGGGCTTTCCTGGTGCCGAGCAGCTTTTGAAAAGAAAATTTCACCTACAAAGTCTGGCTTTCTATCCAATAACACCTCTCCCACAGGTTGATTTTATAAAAAAACAACACCAGACCCAGAGCCCAGGCCCAGAGAAAGGGGCACCCACCACATAGATTTGGTCAGCTCGGTCACAGCTGGCATTGCCCTGCTGAGGGGGTCAGTGCTTGTGGCATAGAGGGAAGGTCTAGGTATTCCTTCTCTTCCTTTCTCTGATTCGACCTAAAAGAGCTTCAAAAACTTCAGAGCATGTCCGCGGCTTGCTAGTTTATCTATCTGAAACCGATAGTAGGAGTTTAAGCACGACCTAGGTAGATACACGTCAGCTTCCAAAATGGTTCCTGCCACAAGGTATGAGGCTCCTGCCAGAGACCAAGTGACGGGCCTGTGGACTAAGCCACACGCTGACACTCCTATTCTGAGAGCCGGTTTGCTTTCTCACCAACGGTCTTGATTAATCATTTGAGAGCCACGGTCTCCTGACATTTTTACTATTCCAGACTTGATAGAAAGGAGAGTGTGGGTGCCTGAGAATGCCTCTTTATGTCTGAATGCTTCTTCCTGGCAGCACACAGCTTATCCCAGGATAACCACTCGCTAAGCAGGATGGGGCTCCGTTATTTATTTCTTAATCCACGAGAGGAAAGCTGTGGGGAGGGTTTCTTTCTCTCCACGTGGGCTGAGAAAGCAGAGCAGCCGTGGCTGGGCTATCACTTCTCCCATTTGTACTCAGCTCCTGGATCGGTAGAGAGGCAGTCTTCCGTTCACTGTATTTTTCAGACCATAAGACACACTTTCACCCACCCCCCCCAAAAAAAAAGTGGGGTTGGGGAACAGTGAGGGTGTGTCTTCTGGTTCAAAGGTGTGGTACCCCAGAACATTTTCATATACTATTACTATTTGATTCAGAATATTTTTTCTTGTTTTCCTGCTCTAAAACTGGGTGTGTCTTATGGTCAAATGTGCCTTATGATCCAAAAAATACAGTGTGTCTGCTTATCTTCATCCCAAGCCTCCACCTGTTGCTTCCTGAAGAGACCAGGCTCCAGAGGCTTTGGAGTAACTGCACGCGAGTGCACACCTTGGGGCACCGCTTCCCGATTACTACTGGTGTCACTTGGGCAGCTTCCTTAATCTGACGAGCTCAGCATGTTTCCTGGGTAGATGGCCACAGCAGCCCCTCTTTGACTGGGCTGCTCAGGAGAGGGGACTAGGGGCACCCGTGCCTTTCATGCCTGGCAGTCCTGGCAGTGCAAACAGATTACAATCTAGACCAGTGGATCTTGACCTTCCTAAAGCCACCACCCTTTAGTACAGGTCCTCATGTTGTGTTGACCACCAACCATAAAATTATTTTCATTGCTCCTTCATAACTGTAATTTTGCTACTATTATGAATCGATCTTTGTGAAAGGGTCATTAGACCCCCAAAGGGGTTGCGACTTGCAAGTTGAGAACCACTGATGTGGGTTGCTAACTGAATGGTGGACAGCTTGAGTTCCCCCAGAGGTTCCTAGAAAGAAAGACTTGGCACCCCCTCTGAAAACCTCAGTTACTCAACCACACTCTCTGGCAGAGTACCACCCTGAAGGCAGAATTTGAGTCTTTTCTATCTCCGCCCTGTCCCTGCACCCCAGCGTTCCCTTACAGGGTCTCCAAGCACCAGCCAAGCCTTAATTGTGAAAGGGAAAGGGGGGGGGTGTAGTGGAATTTGGCGGGAAAGGGGAGCAGACAGTCATGGTGCAGGGTCGGGAAGGCAGTGATCATTGTTGCTTCATCCATCTGGATGAAGTCATTACTGCGGGAGGAGTGGAGGCCCCACTGACTTTACCAAATTTCCCAACCGGGCAGCTCGACTGTTCCCCCCACCGATCCCTGCCATGGAATAGTTGCTATTCTCTCACCACTTTACAAACCGGAGGCAGTTACTTCTCTGCCATGAGATGACCTGGCCATATGTCTTGTCAATGGGAATGCTCTCATCCACCATGAAAGGAGGCAGCCATCGCCATGGAGTGATACCAAGTGGGACGTGATCCCTCTGCACAAGCAGGTACTGCTAGAGGGGCCCATGTGTCCACACAGTCCTTCAGTGGAGGCCATGGAAGGCAAGCCAGCCCTGCCTTTTCTGCCGGTGGAGTCAGGGGCTCCATCAGTGGAAAACTAGGCGAGTTACCCACGTTAGACCCAGCTTGAAACACAAGGTCACAAGGTCTGCATCCCTGTGGCTTGTTTTCCTAGCTACCTTCTGGTCTCTGTGACTGGCATGTCGTCGCCTTCATTCTCGATTTTGATCCATTCTGGATGAAAAATAAATAAATACAAAAGTATCTTGAACTAAAATAAAGCACGATGCCACAGAAGCCAGTGACCGCTTGCCAGGGGAACTACTCTGTTGAATGGATGGAACCGTCCTACCTGCTCCAAGCCCCACTCCAGCAGCCAGACTGTGAGGAGGAGCATGGACAGGGGGCAGCTCCCCTTCTGAAGGAGAAAGCAGCCAGAAAAGAAAGGAACAAAAGCAAAGCAGGAAAAAGAAATATTCTGGTGGTGAGTCAACTTCGGGAGAGGTCCCTCAGCTGGAGCTGATCTCAGTGACAGCCTCGCTGGCAACCCAGGTGAAGGGGGAGGCCGAACCATGCTCCCCGAATTCAGGCAGCTTAAAGGGTTCATTCCGCAAACCGCTCTGATCATAATGGCAAGGAGTGGGACCTGGACAGGGGGGCTTCCTCTGCCCTCGCAAATGCTAAGGAGCCCTAGAAGAACTGTGGGCTAAGCAATGAGAAGCCTATCACCTGGTCAGTGGTTCGAACTCACCGGTGGTTCCAAGGACAGCAGATACTCGATCCTCCTGGGGCGATGTGCTGTCTCGTAAACCCTCTGTCTGCCTGCCGTAGCCGGAATCGTCTGTGTGGCAGGGGTCCCTTAGTATGGGCTGCACACGGACAGACGGACCCAGGGAGTCCTCACTACAGCCCACTTAGAGACCTCACCAGGGGGGAAGGTAGACCTGAGGGCCCCCACGCTGACAGGTGGCCAAGGTTGGAGGTGACACAACAGCAAGCCTTTTTTTTTTTTAAATGAGGTTTTAGGACACAGGGTTGCCTCCTTGCCTCCTGCGGGGCCTGGCCATGGGGACCTGACTACCTGGCCTGGGAGGACAAACTTTGCAACTGGGAGCCATCCTTCATAGTGCTCTTCCCCACGCTGCCTGTTTCTGTCCAGAGGTGAAGACGGCGCACCGCTCGACAGAGTGCCCGGGAGATCAGGAATAATGAAGACTAATTTTAGCATCTGTTTGTTTTGCTTTTTCAGCATAGGAGTGGAACAGCAGTAGGAATATTGGCTCTCGGATCATTAAAGGGGCAGTATCTGGGAGAGGGGCATTGACCCTGGCTCCAGGTCAGCTCACTGGGGAGAGGCGGAGGGCCCCTCACTGCCAGTCTCCCCCTGTGGGTGGGGGCAGGGGTGGTGGTGCTGGCATTCTCATCACCACATTGGTGATGTGTGGCTTCAGGGAGGCTCCCATGCAGCAGGGAGAGAGGCACAGTTAGCTGGGCTCTTCGTATGCCATCCGTATGTGAGTCTTCCCAGGCCCTTAAATATTTTTAATTGGCCCTACCCACTTCCTACCACACTTCCTAGGCATTCTCTTTAACACTCTGCCCCAGGATCCGACAGAAAGCAGGAGAATGGGGCCCAGACCTCTGGTTAAGCAGTTACCCTCTGAAACACTCTCTGTGTCACCCAGGCCCAAGAGCCACCCACGTCTGCTTCTTTTCAGACCCTGGGCCCCGGGCGCAAGTTTCTAGCCCAGGTGGCCCTGGAGAGAAAGGACCCAGGCACCCTGGCAGCAGGAGCCTTGCTCCCTTCCCAGCATTCTGGATTTTGCTGTGAGCTCATTCCCAGGCTTTGCAAGCGATGCTGCTGCCCCCATCAGGCTGAACTACAGCATTCGTTTGGTGTAACCCCCAACTCATTTTGCAAGCTTCTCTGGCACCCTAAGGAAAAGAACAGGCTCTCAGTCTCTGGTCCCTGTCAGACATTCCGCGTGTGAAGGTAACTCATACATTCCACTGATGCATGAAGGAACCTTCCAGTGAGCACGGGGTAGCACTCCCAGCACAGAACGTGACCCAGAAAGATATACGTCATTGGGACAAAAGCCATTGGGACTAATAGAGGTTCCCATTTCTTTCTTGCCCTCTTTTATTCATTACCAGAGGAGCAGGGAGGCAGGTGAGGGTGGCAAGCAGGTCTTGTGCCGCAGTCTCAGCTCCTGCCCCATGAATCCCTGCCTGACAACCCAAGCCAGCTCTGGTGTTGCTCTGAAGCGTCATAGCTCCCAGCACTGCCAAGGGTGACAGATGGACTGTCACACTGCTCCAGAGTGGAGTCACCTGTGACACCTGCAGGTGACTGACAGGAATGGGAGCTGACATGCATTCAAGAACAGAAGGACACAATTGCTTCTTGCTCGTGGTGACCGGTGGGTAGTCTGCAGTGTCCTTGGAGACCCAGCGGGCCTCATGGCCTCAGCCAAAGAAGAGCAGCTTTTACAGGGTAGGACCTGCATGAAATGGCTGGGGGGCGGGGGGTCTTTCCCCTGCCTCCCTCCAGGATCCCTTCTGCATGGAGGCAGAAGTGTCCCTCCTTCCTGTTTCACCTGTCATGATCCATGGCCCTTCATTCTAACATTTATTCATAGCCTTCTCCATGCCCACGGAGTGTGGGATAAAACACACGGAGATTTTTAACCAACCAATTAAGATAAGAAAAGTCTCTTGCTCTCCTAGTCTCCCTTTCTGTTAGAACAGCCACAGAAAGAGCTATTCAAGCCGCATCTCCTTGATTACTATTCAGAAACCCAAAGGCGGGCCTGTCATTTCCCAGGACAGGAGTGGAGTGGCCAACCTGGTGCCCTGGGGGTAAAACTGCATGCTTGAAAGATGAAGGCGCCAACTCAGAAAGAATTTGAAATAAAAAATGAAATAGGACTACAATGCTGGTCCCTGTTCAAAAGTCAGTACGGGGATTCGGTGTCATGCCCCTACATTTTTACAAGGGCTCAGGATGCCCTTTTCAATGTCTAGCTACCAAGAATCCCCTTCCACTCCCTGGCCCAAGTTGTAAGAAAATGACTGCTCATGTCTTTTTCTGAGCTGATGACTGAAACAGCTGGTCAACCAACATCTTGCGAGGCATGAAAGCATAGGAAAAGGAAATGGACTGGCATTGGCTTGGGCCAAGCAAAGTCACTTCTCAAAGGGTCCACTCCTTTAGATACACCTCTCCTCTAGCTATTGAGTTAAGGAAAGGAGGTAATGTTCTTGAAAGGCATTTTGCAAATCAGGATGTTCTAAACAAATGTTAATTATCATCATAAAATTATGATAATAAATATAATACTGCTACTGCAACCACCACCACCCAAAATAATTTTCCAGACACCTACCCACAAACAAAGAGCTGCACAATACACCACTGTTACTATTACATCATATTCAAAGGACCTTCGAGTCGGAGAGGCTTTGTAATCATCTCATCTGCTCTTGCGTTCCCTACAGTCCAATCCCACTCCTGGACTGAAGACATTTCCAGAACTGTGTGACTGCTCATGGCAGTCTTGGGAAATGTCACTCTTTCTTACAGGACAATTGAAGTTTCTGTGTTGCCATCGACCTGCCCTGCCAGCCTCCCTCCCACTCCTCCCCTCCCAACCCCCGTTCCTGAAGAAAGTGCTGCTCTGAAGTGTGGGTCACGTCGGTGGAGCTTACAATGCTCTGTACTCTTAAATGAAAGGCAACTTAGTGCTGAAGACTTGTAATACATTTATAACATCTTCTGGGTAGGATCTCACTCCTTGTAACCTTATTTCCCCCGCCAAGCCAGTTTCCCTTAGCTTCCTCTTGAGAACAGGGCATGATCGTCAGCAAACCGTCTCTAGGTATTTCTTGCTTACCTCAACCCTGCCCTTAGCTCCCCTCGGTATTCTCATTAGTCCTTAATGCTCAGCGGTTTCCATCTCTGGCCAGCCCCCAAAGAGCCCCAAGACCTGGCAAATCCAATTCCTCGATGTATTCTCTTTGCCTAGCAGTCTAGTACTGATTGCTGGTGGTATGAACAGGTACATATTCCACTGAAAAGATTGGTGGCTCAAACTTAATCGCAGCAATTAGAGGAAGATAAGTGTAGGTCTTCCATCAGTCCAGAAAATCCCAATGGGGGCAGTTCTACCCTGTCAGGTAGCGTCCCTATGAGTTTAAAAGGATTCAACAGAACCTAATGACAAAAGCCCAGTCCTTACTCAGCAAGTCTTGCTTCTGCAATGCTCCATTTTCCCTTCTACCTTTTTCCTCCCCAATTTACCTATGCTCCTGTTTAGCCCCGTGGGAACGTAAGGCCAACACTTAAGGTTGGTGCCTTCTTGGACACGTCCTCATCCCTCCTGTACACTAGCTATGCAGGAAGGAGGAGCCCTGGTGGTGCAGTGATTACGTGTGGGGCTGCGATCCTCAAGGCCAGCAGTTCAAAGCCACCCAGTCCCTCCTCGGGAGAAAGATGGGACTTTCTACTCCCATAAAGATGTACAGTCTTAAAACCCCACAGGGGCAGTCCTATCCTGTCCTATAGGGCCACAGTGGGTCAGAATGGCAGTGAGTTGGGTTTGGTGTGCAGGAAGGTTACGCTGGAATGAGTTAGTATATCTCCATTCAAGTCTACATCTTCTAACCCCAAGAGAAAGAAATAGAATATTGATCTCTTCCTTTCTGCTCATGGAACGCATGCTATCAAGAGACTTTGGATACATACACTGCTGAAAATGTCTCTGACTTCATCGTGTCAATCCTCCTAAAAATATGTAGCGTGGTATTCAAGACCATTATTAAAAGCTCATCTTTCCTTTCCCTCTACCTGGCTTCTTCCCCATTTCCTTCAGCTCTGCACACTTCCCATTCCTTCTGCCCACGGCGCAGTCTGTATTCTGCCCTTTGCACTCTCTCTAAACTACAGCCTGGACCCCTGCTACCATCCTTGATGTGGGGAAGTCTTAAAGCACTCTTTAAAGTGAAGCACATGTGCTACTCCTTTTGAGAAATCTTTCCTGGTGCTCTTGGTCCTTGGAATACTCTGGTGGATCTGAGCCCTGAGTGAACACGTCTGCTACTTGACCAGAATCAGAGCTCCCCAGGCAGAAATATTGTCCTAGGTGCATCAGAAGAACCTGGCACAGTGCTGACACCTGTACCTGCTGACAACTCACCACGACCACTCGAGCAAACAGAGGCACAGTTACGACCACTTAGGGAAGCCATCCCATGTGCACACATGCCTCCTTTGCAACTGTTCGTAATTGCAGTTGTAGCTTCCATTGGCCACAAAAACGACCTCCAGGAGATCGACTGCACTTTGCTTGAAAGTGGCTCTTGAGGATGGGAGTGATCCACGGTTCAGAAAAATCACTCACTGGATTGAATGTTCACATCACTATGCCTTAGCAAAGGAGTCCCTGTGGAACGCTGGCCTAAAGATTGGACTACTAATTGCAAGATCAGTGGTTCAAGCCCACTAGCACTCCATGGGAGAAAGGTGGGGCTGTCTGCGTCTATGGAACGTGCAGTCTCAAAAGTCCTGTGAAGCAGTTCCACTCTATCTCATAGGCTAGCGACAGCCCTGGACTTGGTTTAGGATTTGGGTTTGTTGCTGTTCCAATCATTGGGGTGCACACACACACACACACACACACACACACACACACACTGCAGCCTGGGATGGAGAGGAGGCCGGAAGAGGGCATATTCTGCCCAAAGGAACACAGGCTCTAGCTCTCTGGCATGGTGGGAGCTGTCTATTTCTGGCCACTTCCTTGGCCTTTATTTCTAGGCAGAGGGTGGTGATCCCTCACTTCCCACTGCCACACCACGGCCAAGGCTGCAACGGAACCCTCCAGCAGCAGGATGCGCTGGGGCTGGCCACTCTTTCAACGCCTTTAACTTGTTACCAAGTGGACCCAGGGAACACTGACATTTATTTAATGCTTATAGTGGTGTTGACTGTGTACTCACTGAAACGTTGTATGCCTACGGAAGACATTTGTTTCCAAGCAGCTTATGCTAAATTGCAGTGATATAAAAGAAACACTTATCCAATATTGACATTTACTGACTTCTAGAAGTATATAGCTAGAATATTCATTTTTACTACTGGGAGAGAAGGAAAAGGCAAAAAAAATCATAATGTTTGATGCCTAGCTTCTTTTGTATGTTGAAGGCAGAGGGTTAATGACAGCCAGTGTCACATGTATGGATTGCATGTGTCTCTGTGTGGGGTGCATCAAGGTTAGAGGGCAGAATCCATAGCCTTCTTGTGATCGTGGCTCTGTTGCCGCAGTGGGGGTGATGGGCTCCCACCTCCCTCCTGCACTCAATAATAAAGCAGAAACAGGAAATAGCATTCCTTGTGTGAATGGTGAAAAAGTCTTCCAATGATGTATTGGTGTCTATGTTCTTATTTGATGCACATACCTAACAGGGTAAATTCTGGCTTTTCCCTTGGGAAAGGGAAATGACAAGCTGTGGTATATGGAACACAGTACAATGTCTCAATGTAATAGATTCTCTGCATCATTCCCTTAACTGGAAATAAAATCCTGTCTATTGGGATGGCGGGGAGAAGCTATTACAGTGTGGCACCGGGTTCTGGCTGGTTTTGCTCCTCCTGTGGGTACAGTGATGTGAGATGAAGTCCAGGGAGCAGTTATTCCCAGAGCAGCCACTCCAGTCGAATCCTGCTCGTGACATGGGTGTCTCCGGCCTTGCTGGGAGACTGGGTTCTGATCTCTCTGCCAAAAGAGCCCCTGCTTAAGACAAGAGGCCTGCTGTGGTAAGAGTTCAAATCTGGGTTCCAGAATGCATCGGGCATTCCTGACTGCCTCAGTGGCTAACTGTTCCCAGGGGATGTGCAGGCCGCTAGTCTTGGTTCCGCTTGGAACCGCTAAAAACTGGTTCCGTTTGGTCTTCACTCACACGTCTCCAGATCTCGGGTACCTCCACTCTCAGAAGGGTAAGTTCTGTGCCTGTGACTGGTCCTCTCCTCACGACAAGACCCTACAACAAGCACCCTTGCCCCCTCCTTCCCACCCCCTCTCCTCCCCACCCGCAATTTTCTTTTCCTCATTCATGTTTTCACAACAACTTATCTTTTTATTTCCCTGGATGAAAAGTACTCTGCACATCAAAGGTATCATTAGTATTGTTATTATTTTGCTATTGAAATCTCTTGCATTCACTCTGGATTATTCATATGCTTTTTTGGGTCTGCCAGAGAATGCCGCCAAAGTCACCCCCACTGGGTTGAACAAAAAGGAGAAATTGCATCTTCAGTCCTAATCTCCTGCTCCACCCTGTCTCCTGCTGGCCCAGGCTTCTCCCAACCCAGGCACACGCCAGACAGGACTGCACTTTGGTCTCATGCCTGGATCCACGCAAACACATTCCAAGCAAGATCCTCCTTTGCACATCCAACAGGGAACACCATGGAGCCTTGTAAATGCAGTGTGCAGGCAAGGACCCCACCCCTCACCCCGGGTGCTTCTTTTCCATCCTCAAAAAGTCAGACTGGCAATCCAGGAGTCCCTGCTGGGCAAAGACACTGCCGCCTCCACACCCTGCCAGACATACATGTCCCAGTTCCTCTCGGCACAAAGATCTGTTTATACGTGACCCCACACCCTTGGCACTGACCTTCCAGAACACAAGAAGAGATGCCTCTTCCCTTAGACAAGACTGCATACCATGCAGGTGTGTGTAGGGGTGGGATCTTACATATCACTTGCCTCCTGTTTTGATAGAGGACCTTTCTTGGTAACAATACATGCTTCTAAAGTTGGCTGCTTCCCCACAATGTCCAAGTCTAATGTCTTCTTGGCCTATGCCCCCTAGCATCCTCTTCATTCCTCCAGATGGTTACGCTGTGTTCATCTCACCTTCCAATGTCCTGCCATCCCCAGGGGTGCACCGGTCAAGTTCAAGCTTCCTGTAGCTAGCTGCCCCTCCCTCTCCATGCTTCCTGACATCCCAATGGCCCCTGCCCCTTCCTTGCCCTGGCCCTCTTTCTTGGCTCGGTTTCCCTTCTGTCTGCTTGATGCTCTCCTACTCCCTTGGAAAGTCACATCGCCACAAGCTTCTGGCCCTCTGATGGCCAGCAATAGCCGCCCTCATTCTTGGTGTTTTCTGCCACCAAGTCAGAAGTGTAAAAGAGTCACTTAATTGTTTTTCCTCCTTGGTAGGGTGAGAACACCTAAGGTTACCTTTCAGCTCAAAAATTCCATTGCCAGGTAAAGAGACTTTTTCAGGTTCCCTCTGCTCATTCAGAGGAGCGTGGAGTCCATGCAGCCCCAACGGCTCGGATAGCACTCGGATTAGAACCTGCCCGGCTACAGAGTTACAGGCTAGAGTAGGGTTCTCCGTGAGTGACAGGAAAGAATGTCAGAGGGAGGGGAGAGGAGCGTCTTTAAAGAGCATCTGAGGTCTAAGACACCAAGTCTGTGGCACTGCATATCCACCCCAAGTGCTCAGAACTGGAGACGTGATGGGAAGCAAGACACCTCCAGCCCTGCTAAGACTGACATTCTTCCTCCAAAGCTACTGAGGATGGGTATGTGCAAGGTGTAAGGAATGGTGCTTGAAGATTAAGGAGGGCACACACCTTGTGGGTGAACTGAAATGATAAAGGGAAAAAATATAGCAACTTCTGTGTTTATGGATGACAAGAGAATCGATTCTTCCTCACTCAGGGGCAGAACATGCATCTTCTCTGCAGGAGGCAAATTGTGCTGTGACATTATCCCTCTCTGTACAAAGTATCGCAGAACTGACAGCCAGGGAAAGGCCATCCCCAGCAAGGGAGAAAGAAGCCCACAAACACAACACACACGGGAAGCTCTCCCCAGCTTGCGGGAGCCAGACTCAGGATGCTGGCAAGGGTCGTGAAGTGCGGCAAAGCCATTTAGCATCTCTACAGCCACCTGAGGCAGCTATATATGGGCTCTACACCGACACTGAACACCAAACTTTCACCTAAGATAACTACAGTGTATTATGGACACCTTGGGGGTGTAGTGGGTACTCAAGGTTAGCTGTTTGAAACCACCAGCTGCTCCAAGGGAGGAAGACATGGCTTTCTTACTCCCACAGAGAGTTACAGTCTTGGAAACCCCCTGGGGGCGGTTAGATCCTGTCCTGTAGATTTCCTGTGAGTTGGAATCGACTAGATGACAGTGAGCAGAAGTTTGGGGGAAATTATGCTTTCAGTTTTTCCTTAAAGGCTTTAGCGGGAAAGGGGTAGCTAAGTAGTGACCGGTTGGAAAAGGATGATTGAAAGGGGTTTCAAGAGTTGACTTAACCTGTTTGGAGTCCTCCCTTTGCACAGGCACTGGTGCAGACAACTAAGATCAGGAAGCATGAAGACCAGGTTCCCAGGAATCCAACAAGCAGGTTCCCTTTGCCAGACTGTGTTGGAAAATACATGGAGTTCCAGGTAAGATCCTGAACAGGGCCCCAGACATTTGTTTCTTCCCGAGTGGAGGGTACCACAAAGTCTTCAAACCACTGCCAAGGCAAAGCATATTCAGAGGCTGGGTTCAGATTCTGGGAGGTGGCAGGCGGGCAACAGATCCCAATGGTGCCCTCATGCCTGGTTGATAGGGTCGAACCTCTGCCTGGTTGACAGGTATCAAACATGGGGGTGGGGGCACTGGACACACAGTGAGCATAAGTCAAAAGGGTCAATTAGAATCCTCTGTGGACATTCACGATCCCTAAAATAGCATTACACTAAAATTAATGTTCACCAGCCAAGTGAAGAGATGGCACAGCAATGAAGCCCCTGAAATACTGTCCATTTGCGCAGGCGTTCCTGTGGTGAGGCAGCATGCTTTCAAGGGACCGCCCTTGACTAGCCATGAAGGTAGCTCCAAGTAGCCAGGTGCAATGTGGTTTTATGACATTGTCTTAGACATGTCTCAAAGTCCCCCAGTCTACACGTTCACCGTCTTACCATTTTGTAAGGGCACTTCTGGCCATGCTCAGAGTGCTCAGGAATATGCAAGTATGAATTGCAGGAGGCTATGGGGTCTCCTGGGCTCTGCGGGGCCACCAGGTGATGAAAGCAAACATGTCACCTCCATAGAGACACAAGCTTCTTCTCGCCCTGGTGAGGTACTGGGCTACACATTGCGCTGCTTACTGTAAGGTCAGCAGTTCAAAACTAACAGCTGCTCCTAGAGAGAACGATGAGGTTTTCTGCTCTTGTTTCCTGGTAATGGTTTTCTGCCATCTCATTAACACACAGGCTCAGAATCCCAAAGGGGGCAGTTCTCTTTGGTCCTAAAGGGTGGCTGTATGTCAGAATCATTTTGATGGCAATGAGTTTGAAATACATATTTAAAGATTCAAATGAGGCAAGCAAGGAATTGCTCCGCTGATGAGAAATGAATAAGCCAAGTAGAAAGGTACACAGAAATGATTCAGATAGCTAGGGAGGCACTTAGACTCCTCCGGGTTTCTCACGCCAATCAAGAGCAGAAGCGTGGCTGGAGGCTTCCAAAACACAAGACCCTGATGAAAAAGCAGACCAGTGCCCATGCACATGGGGGAAGTGGCTGGAACGCAAAGTCCACCTACTTTCAGAAATCCTATGGGCAACATCCAGGGAAAGGAGAATGAGAGTGAGTGGGTTTACGTGTGTGCCCATGAGCCACTGTGCAAATATCCAAGAAAGAGGGCACTCTCACAAAATGGTAATCTAACTGAACCCATCTCCATACCTGTATTCCGAGATGGGTTTTATTCATTCAACCTGAAAATGCTGGGGAAGGCCACTTATTTCCCTGCTGGTACACAGCACTCTGGTGAGGGGTACGTGACCACAGGAATGCATGAGCCTGTGAGTGCGTGAGGAGCACGCTCACTCTAAAGATAGGCAAGCCCGTCCAGGTACCTACTTTGGGTGGGGATGGGGGGGGAGGGATGCTCTCAGGCTTAGTCAGGATAGTCTTAGGTAAAGTAGGAACTGCACGGAGAAAGAGGAGTTCTTCCGGAGGGACCCCAACTATCAGTCAAAAAGCCAGGGAAGGAGGCACCAGTTCTGCTTACACGGAGAAGAAGAGGAGTGTTAAGTTTGCTTGCCATGTCAGCCACCCTTGAAAGTGCTCCACTGCTCTGAAACTTTTACCCTCCATTCAATCAACAGATGGGCATGCTCTGTTATGAATGTTTCCCCCAGAGAGCTCCGTCCCTCTAAGAGTTCTGCTGGCTGGCACAAAGGGCAGGGCTGGCCCAGGCATTCCAAAAGAGCGGGCAAGTGCCCATCGATTTTCTGACTCTATCGAGGTTCCATGGGTGACTTTGTTGCCTTTGACCAAATTGGCACTCACCACAAGGCTCCCTCCCGGCTTCCCCTCCCTGCCCCTCCACCACTCCCAGGCACAAGGCTCCTGGTGGCCAGGGTCCTGCTAAGCATGGCAAAGTACTTTCCCTCTGAAATTCCACCAGTCTCTCCAATCTTGCTAGGCAGCAGAAAGGAAACGATCAGTGCCCAGGGAGAAATGCCATTCCGGACACGGAAACCTGGGCTGAGTCGGACTCGGAATTCCGCCTTTTCTCAGAGAGCTACACCCCATTCAATGAAACTCTTTACAATCTTTTCTCAATCACCCCAAGTACCCTCTGTAATTGCAGGCCCTTCTGCTCCCCTGTTACTGCACGCATTCGCTTTGGAACACACTCAAGCGAGTTCGAGCTTATTCCAGCAGAAATCACCACCACCGAGACAAAGCTCGTCTCCTCTGCTCCCCGGCACCCAAAAAGGGTCTGAAGGAGAGGAGGTGCCCAGAAGTTCTTAGCAGCAGAACCACACAAAATGCCATCTCATTAACAAACCGGCGGCATAAAGACTGATTTGCATGGTAGAGTTTGACAGGCAAGAGCAAGAAGTCAGCCTCCTTCCCCTAGCCCCTGCCACCGGAGCGAACAGAAACAGTATCATCTTGTTGCATTTTCAAAGGAGAAGCAGCCTTGCCCGGTGCAACTCGCCCGCCGGCAGCGAGCAAAGACAGAGCCACATCCATCAGCCCGACTTTGCCAGCCTGCCCACATTCCCACGCTCGGCCCGGAGCGCTGTCGGCCCCCGACTTTGCCTGCCACTCCAGCAGCGCCGGCTCCTACCTTGGCTGAAGAGGAAGAAGCAGATGAACAGCAGATCGAGCTGGAAAGGTTTCATTCCTCGAGGAGGCGAGGGGAAGCCGACGGGCAACTTGGGTTTGCAGTTAGTTTCCCTGCCTCCTCCGCTCGCTCGCCGCCGCCGCCGCCGCCGCCGCCGGTCCACTCTGGTTGGCGCCGACCATGTATGGGTCCGCGGGTCTCCCTAGGGTGGCTCCGGTCTCCGCGCGTCTGGGTACCAGCAGCCAGCCCAGACAAGTTGCCTTTCCCCCGCCGCTTCAGAAAGGCAGGCTCGTCGGTAAGGTCCCTACTCCGAGCAGCTCCATCCTCCGGCTCTTGGCATCCGAGCACACAGCGTCCTCCGGCGGGGCTCCTCCCACCGTGAGCAGGCGGGCAGGCAGCGGGAGAGGAGCAGGTGACTGAGTGACAGAAGGGCTCCTTTCACTGGAGCTGGGGAGGGAAGAGGGAGGGGAGGGAGGGCGCCATGAAAGAGGGAACACTTGGAAAAAGAAACCTATGGGACATGGAAGAGGGACCCAGAGGTTCTTTCCTTGTGCCCTTTTATAGAGGGAGAGATTCTGCCTCTGTCACCATTGTGGGGCGAAAGCAGGCTTATCGAGGAGCAGGGCTGTGACTTCGGGTCCACGTCGTTCTGTTAGATTCCCACGAGTGGAGTTAATGATGCGTGCGTAGACATTGAAATAGGCACGCCTTCCCTCAGTATAGGGGTTTGGCGCCGGAGAGGACGAGGTAAGGAGGGGTGTGTGTACCTCTTTCTCTGGGAAGGACTTGGCCAATGTGTGCAGCGGGGGACTTGGAGTTAAGAGGAGAGAGAAGCATGCTTTGCATTTGTCAAGAGTTTTGGGTGGGGGGTAGGGGACGACAGGGGCTGCAGCTGATCGAAGCTGAATGTTTGGACACACGTGTGGGGTATGCTTCCCATTACTCTTAGAAAAGGGGCCACAGGAGATAGAAAACAAGCTGTTTGGTGACACGTGCTCCTTTATTTATTATTATTATTATTATTATTATTATTTTAGTCTGTGGATTTCCTGTCAAGGACAGGGGAGCAGCCTGCCTCCTGTCTATTTGGAGGCTCTCCTCTTCACGGAGTGCATGTCCTTCCCCCAAGAGGTGCTGTGCATCCAGCGAAGGAGAGGCCAAGGTCAAAGGCAACCATCTCCTAAGAAGCTTCAGGTTCTTTCACCTGTCAGGAGATCTAGCCACAGCACAACCCCTATTGCCTCTAAGATATCAAAGTGAATTGACCTAGATTGCCTTTCTCAATAGGCGTTTAGGCATGCCTGGTATACGCTGAGCTTTGGGGAAATAAAATAGTTGACTGAGCTTGTGCCTCCCTGAGCCACAGAACCTAGTGTGGAAGCAGACTGTACACACAAAACAGCTCTAAGGACAGTTAGAACACACACACACACACACACACAGGCACACAGCATTATAAAGCATGTGCTCCGGGGAGGGTGAAGAGTAACGAGAGGAAGATGAAAGATGCTCTCTAGGTTTGCACCAGCCAATTACCAAATCAATCATTATTTTCTTTTGTCCCTGGACCTTGGGAGGGCCTGTGGGGGACACTGTCAGTTTTCCCCCCTTCACTGTTGTTGCACCTTCAGGGGACTTTGTTGATTGCAAGGCACATTCCATACCCTGAGTCCCCATGATGATTTTTTTTTAACTTTAAGATATTATCCCTTGCTACTTAGGAACAAGAAAGAAGCACATGTCCATGTGTGTATCAAAAACTGTGTGCAGCAGGAGCTGACAGGTAGAGGTTGCTATCAAAGGCCTTCAAATGAGTAGGTGTCTGCTTTGTTGACTTTTCCATTCTTAACTTAATAGTTCATGTAACTGTATCGCTTAGAGGTTGCTAAACCTATCAAAGGGAAGCTTGCCAGCAAGCTTTGGGGGGCAGCATGAAACTGCCAAGCAACAGAAATTAAGAGGCCCCCACGAGGTATCCCTGCCAATAAATTAATCAAGATGCAGTGTGAATGTTGGTGACCCTCATCCCCTGACCTGCTGGATATGGTGGCCAAGGACAGGCAGCGGCTACTCCAACAGCTATTGCCATGAACCAGCAGGGGTATTTGAGTCACATTTGTAATGTTTGCCAATGACTAAGACTAGTATTCAAATGTAGATCATACTTTTCAAAATGACCTTTGGTTTCACTGATGAATTTTCTGTCAATTATTTAATTTGGATAGCAATTCTGAAGTGACGGGGCCTCCTGGCTTTGTTTCATTTAGTCCTTGGGGAAAACATTTCCAAATGGGGGTAAGGAGGTGAATTGCCCAATAGACCTTTAAGTATACGCCCAGCCACAACCACAGGCTCACTTTTGGGTAGGAAAAGGGCTGGGGATCAGGAGTCCTAGCTGGAAGGCTTGTTTGGCTCACGGAGGCTGGCCCCACAGCCCCCCACCCGACTCTCGTGGGTCCCCAGTCAAGTGAGGCTCATTGCTCGCCTTCTCCGTCTCCTCCCCCTGGCAGCCTCAGGTCTCAAGCAGAAAGGAAAGCAGCGTGGATAAAGTGATAAACTGCCTGCCTCTAAAAGGACCAGAAGGCGTTTCAAGCCAGAGTGCCGGAAAACCCAGGGCTATCTTTTGCAGCCGCCACGTGCGCAGAGAGAAAGCCAATGATACCTGCAGGACCCGCAGGCGGCAGGCTCTGGCGCCAGCCCCGACGGCGCTCCCGCCGCCACCTCCGTTCAGGGCGGACCCGTGACCTCACCTCCTCCGCGGCGCGGTGCGGCGCACCTCCGGCAGGCAGCGGCGTGGAGCCGCGAGCAGCCCGGCGCGGAGGGCGGGGGCCGGTGGGCGGGCGCGGGCCGCTCCACCTGAGGGAGGAGGGCGGCCAGGCAGTTCTCGACCCGCGAGCGTGCGGGGGAGGGCGCGGACAAGCTTTGTGCCCAGGGGTGGCGCGCGGGGAGGGGGGAGGGTCTGGGTACAGCCCCGGGGGCATGGGGGTGGGGGCGCGGACGCACTAATAGCAAAACAGTTTTTTTTTTCATTAGCAAGGCAATAACTTGGAGTATGGCGCGAACCCCTGGTTTTCTGTCCAGCCAGGCTGCAGGGCTCTGGGTGGCTCGCCAGCAGGTGGCATCCAGTCCAGCGTTTCTCCTCTTTGCGTTAAGCCTGAAGGCAGAGATCCTCAGTTTCTGCTCCCATCCCTCACCAAATCAGTGTCAATGGGTACCCCACTTTACCCCATCCCGCAGGCTCCCCAAGCCTCACAAGAGGCCAGGGAAGGCATCTGGCTCCTCATTCTGAAACTCCTTGACCAGGACAGTACCAAAGGACAAAAGCCTGCAAACAACTTCCCAGGGAGGCTTTGAGCCCATGGTTACCTGGAATCTGGCCAGAAGAGATTGAGGTGCAAGAGCCTAAATTCCCGAATACAATGACGTGAGCAGACAGGAGTTTAGACTAACCATTCAGCATCTGCTCATCCCTGTTTTCCATGACCTTCCTCTTGGCTGTTGGTCTAAAGTCTCTATCATTCGCTTGTTCCCATGCTTAGAGCTAAGTTTGGGGTACTAAATAAAGACACACGGGACCTGAATACCTGAACTCCTTTTCTGGCCAAGACTGCCCCTAGCGGGGGAGCATTGCAGGGGTAGGGAACGAACTCCTGCTCATGGAGAACCTAGGAGACTCAAGTTCCAGCTGCGACTTAGGGTTCTCTTGACTGTGGTCTTAGTGGAGGCTGATAGGGGATGGGAATGGTTGAGAGTTGCATTACTGGCTGAAAGGCTGTTGGTTCAAGTTCACTAGAGTTACTTCTGATCACAGTTTGTTTGTTTGTTTGTTTGTTTGTTTTGGGGGGGCAGGGGATTGGTTTTTCTTCTGGGTAGGTTTGAACCATTGGTCACCCTTTTGGCTCCTCAGCCCAGCCTTTAGCCATCTGTTCTAGAGGTACTCTAGTGAGACATATACACAAGTGTACATAGCAAACATCAGACATCTTCTCACTGACTTCTTTATAAGAAACTTCCCTAAAGGTACTATGTCTGGTCCCTACATATTCTATATGGGTCCTTGTCTGGCTTCTTAGGATTCCACAGGGCAATAATGAAAATGTAAGGTTCCAGTCGAGGGTCTGAGAGTCTGGCCTCAATTCCAACCATACGGACTGCCACCCACTTCCCCAGAAGAATTTACTTTAGAGGACAGCACTGAAGTTCCAGGGAGAGGGTCACATCTGACCTGAGCATCCAGGAGCAAATGAAGGGGGAGGAAGAGCGAGAGGAGCGCATCCTGGGCCACCAAGCCTTGAGGACGATCTCGTCACTCAGAACAGCCAATAAATACACAGAGAGGACCAGAGGGTCAGCTCCACTATAAGACACGACCTTCCTTGCTGACCCAAGGCCTTGTGGGGAACAACACTGGGGGCATAGTGCTGGGATTACAAATGTCCATCCCTAACGCAGAGAAAAACACTGCGGGTGTTCAGCAGAGCAGTGGGGGGAGCAGAGCATGGTGGTCTTGAGGGAGAGCCAAGGAAAGATTTGGGGACCAGGGTGTGGAACCCCATCGGACTCGACCAGAGGTTACTCCCAGACCTCAGCAAGTGGACCTTGCACTATTTACAGGTTTTACTTTATCATTACTATTTTTATTTATCTATTTATATTTTCTGGGCATTGTTTCATTTTCTTCTGTCACTTCATTTTTTTTGTCTTGTTTTTGTACATAGTATCATCTGTGCAGGTCTTTCTAGATAAGATGGGCTGGATAATCAGTCTGCAAGAGAAAATGATGGAAATGATGGTTCCAGGGGATGTGGGAGAGGGGGAGGTGGCGGAAAGTAGGAGGGGTTGAGTAATCCAGGGACAAGGGAACATCAAGTGATCCAAAATCAGTGGCAGGGAGGGAGTGAGAGGTCTGGTAGGGATTGTTCAAGGGTAGGGTAATTGAGAGAAATTACTGAAACCCAAATGAAGGCTTAACATGATAGTGGGACAGGAGGAAAGTTAAGGGAAATATAGGAAGGAAATAGAATACAAGGGAGATTCACAGAGGTCTAAATACAGGCATGTACATAGTTAAATATATTTATATATTATAAAGGGGAAATAAATTCACATGCACATATTTATAGGCTCAGTATTAAGGTAGCAGATGGACACTGGGCTTCCAGTCAAGTACTTCCTCAATGCAAGAACACTTTGTTCTATTAAATTGGCATTCTATGATGCGCGCCTTATAGACCTGATTGCTGAAGACAAAAGTGTGCATAAGCTAATGTGTTGGAGAAAACTGATGGTGCCTGGCTATCAAGAGATATAACCTCTGGAGTCTTGAAGGCTCAAAAACAAACAAGCAGCATCTAGCTCAGAAGCAACAAAGCACACGTGGAAGAAGTACATCAGTCTGTGTGATCATGAGGGGTGATCATGAAGAGATCAGGTATCAGGCATCAAAGAAATAAAAATTTTATTAGTGTAAATGAGAGGGAGTACAGATGTGGGACCCAAAGTCCACCTGTAACCAATGAACTTCTCCTTACAGAGGGGTCACAGGGAGGAGACAGACTAGTTAGGCTATTGTGTAGCAATGATGAAACATAGGACTTCCCTCTAGTTCTTCAATACTTCTCCCTTCCCACTGTCATGATCCCAGTTCTATCTTACAAATTTGGCTGGACCAGAGAATATACACTGGCACAGATAGGAGACATTGAGAATCCAGGACAGATGCTCCTTTCAGGACCAGTGGTGAGAGTGGTAATACTGGGAGGGTGGCTGGAAGGTGGGCTAGAAAGGGGGAACCGATGACAAAGAACTGCATATAACCTCCTCCCTGGAGTATGGACCAAGGGGAGGTAGGTGAAGGGAGTCATCGGACAGTGTGTGATATGATAAAGTAGTAATAATTTATAAATTAGCAAGGATTTATTGGGGTGTCACAGGGAGGGAGGTAAAAATGAGCTGATGCCAAGGGCTTAGATAGAAAGCAAATGTTATGAGATTGATGAGGGCAGTTGGATGTACAGATGTGCTGGACACACAATGGACCCATGTATGAATTGTGATAAGAATTGTATGAGCCCACAATAAAAGGATTTAAAAATAAAAAAGAAAGACAATATAGGGCTCCAGCTCCTAGTTTTGCATTTTCTATATTCCCGCTCTCCTTGTAGACAGGAATCCCAATCATTGTCCTCTAACAGAACCTGTACATGGAACAAGAGAGAGTTACTCAAACAGAACAAGTGGAGACTTAAGTTTAATCATATCCTTTCCTAAGATGTTCTTGATCAATATCCTGATAAATAATCAGAGTAACTGGACTATATAAAGTAGGCAGCATCATGAGTAGGGAAAGACACATTCGCAGCCAGCAGCATGCAGACAACATGACCTTGCTTGCTGAATGCATACAGGACTCACAGCACTAAAGAAAACAAACATGCTACTATTGGGATCAATACCGAACTTCCTCATAATGGAGGAAAGGTTGAATTTGTCAAGGATTTTGTCTGGCTGGATTCACCACCAATACCCTGGGAGGCGGCGGCCAAGAGATCAAATAACCCACCGTTTTACAAATCTTCTGCGAAATATTTCTTTAAAGTGTTTTTTAAAAAGCAAAGATGTCATTTGAAAATTGTGTTCTTGACCCAAGCATAGTATTTTTAATCACCTCATATGCATGGGAAAGTTGGATAATGAGAAAGAAAGACTAAAAAATAATGGATGGCCTTGTAATTATGGAATTAGTGAAAAAATATTCACTATACCCTTAACTTTGAGAAAAAAAAGAAAGAAGTCTGTCTTGGGAATAACACAGCCAGAATGCTCCTGAGAAGCAAGGGTGTGTAGGACTTCTCACAGACGTTGCACATGTTACCAGGAGGGTCCAATCTCTGGAGAAGGACATCCTGCTTTGTAGAAAACCAGCAAAATAGAGAAAGACCCTCTATGAAACAAGCTGACTCAGTGGTTACATCAATGGGCTGAACCTCAGCAACAGTTGGGAGAATGGTGCAGGATGGGGTAGGGGTTGGTTCTGTTGTATATAGGCTACTCTGGGTCAGAACCCACCCATTCTCTGGCACTGAACAATTCCCCTGGTTGAGTCTGCATTGCTCGTGACTGGCTCTGTTCGCTCTCTGTGTTAACCTATATTTATGAAGCATCATTACCCACACATAAGGACAAGGAGATGTTGCTTGATAAGACAGGGAGTCTTCATGAGTAGTGTTTCCTCTTTCATGCCTCGGCACAATATTTTTTTTGCACGGATACATTATAAACCACATTTCCTTTTGTTTAGCATACATCCTGCTGGTGTTGAGTAAAGCCCTATTGTCCAGGGATTTAAGCAACTTCTGAACACTCTCTTGGTGAGACTTCAAGATAATCTGACTCTTCTATCCTGGACAAGCTAATTGGGACTTGGCAGCACATATGCTTCTGGAATTTAAAGGCTTTCAGAGGTCCTTCCTGGGTAGCAGCCTTCCTGACTGTTACAATCTTCAAGCCAACTTCTTTTTTTTTAATTCATTTACCTGAGCCAGGTTTCTTATTCATATCTGGGTAGATGGATTAGCAGACTTTAACCCCTTTTTACTGGGTCTGTCTTACCAATGTATGTGAAAGAACCCAAGAACCAAGCATTCAACTTTGAAAACATGCCATGAAGAGCATGGCTAATCCACTTCATCAATTCACTAGGGCCAGGCATGAGTGAGGGGCTTGGAATGAGTCCCTTGACCCAGTTCACTGCTCACTGTTGTGACTACTTCCTCAACCTCAACATGTTCCATCACCTGCTTTGGTCTCTGAAAACCCTCCCCACCCTAAAATCCTACTAGCTGTCCTCCAGCGTCCACCACTCATGGCTCACGGTGAGCATGCTAGGAGAGCAATCGATGTTGGTGGTGGTAATTGCCATCAAGTCCACTCTGCCTCACAGATGCCCAATGAATAACAGGGGGAAAGCAGACGTCTCATTTTTGGCTATTGTGTCAATCCAGCTCATCATCTAATTGGCTATTGTGTCAATCCAGCTCATCATCTAATTGAGGCTTTCCTTTATTCTTACCAACGCTCTAGTTCACCGAACACGGTGTCCTTTTCCAACTTTTGTTTTTTCCAGATGATATATCCCATTGAATTGAGTCAATGTCTCACCACCCTGTCTTCTAAGGGGTGTCTTGATTGCATCTCTTCTCAGACTGAGTTGCTTCTTCTTCTGGGCAAACAAAAAACACTGATAGTATTCATTACATTCTGACTTGTGATGACCTCGCTTGCTTCAGAGGAGGCCTGACCTGTTAGGGGTTTCTTTAGGAAGCAGATTGCCATCCTTTCTTCTGCAGCACTGTTTCAGGGTTCAGAAGGAAGGCCCTTCTAGGTGGGTTTAACGCCCTGCTTGTGGGTAATGAGTTACACGTCGTGCTGGAAATTTCAGTGCCTAGACTCAAAACCACCAAACCGTCTCAGGGAAGAAGATGAGACTTTCTATTCCCATCAAGAATTGGGAACTCACAAACTCACAGGGACAGTTCTAACCTCTCCTCTAAGATTATGATGAGTCAGAATTCACTTAATGGTAGTAAGCTTTCTCCTTTGTTTTGCTTTTTATGTTGTAGAGCTGGTGGGGGTGGCAGAGGGGGTGGGGGGCATTGAACCACCAGCCTTTCAGACAGTAGTTGATTACAGACTTCTTCTGCCACTGAGGGACCTTGTTCTTTGGGCACTCCCCAGTATGGTCAATATTCTCTGCCTCTACCAGGGATTTACATGTAACACTTTTTCTGTCTCCCTTTCTCATTATCCATTCTTCTCATGCACGTGACGTAATTGAAAAGACTCAAGACACGATCAGTAAGTATTAGAGTAAATAACTAAGTATTGCAAGTAACTAATCACCACTCCCAAGAAAACAAGAGAGGGTCACCTATTTGGAGCCCTCTCCCTCCATGAAGCTAAAGGCCTCCACCTGTTTTGGTTTGACTCTGTTCTGGTTGGCATCATTCTCTCCCCAGCTGAATAACTCATGTGTTTCCCATCTCTTCTTGCTTGCTCATTCCCACATCAGCCCAAGGTCTGGGTTACAGAAGAGTTTTTCTTCAACCTACATTCTTGAATTCTTGAATTCAACCTACATTCTTGAATTCCACTGGTGATGCAAACCCTTTATTACAGTAAGAGAATGATCGCATCAGTGTAGGGTTCATCAGAAAAGACTTCCATGACACCTTTTCCATCTTCAATCATCACAGCAATCACACTTTACTATAAGATTTGTTTACTGTGCTTCTTTCCTGATACACTGTCAGGTCCATGAGGCAGGAACCATGTCTCTGTAGTTCACAACGATATCCCCAGCACTTACTCAAGAAGCTGGCACAAAGGAAGCACTCAGTACATATTTGTTGAATGAATGGCAAAGTGTTACCTAGTGCCCCACATCTTGTTTCCTGAATCTAATTTAACTTATTCTTCTCTCTGTTATTAAACCATTGTCAAACACCTGGCATGTGCCTGCCACTGTTCTGGCTGCATTTTAAGGCGGTGGGTAATGAATCAAGTCTATATATAGTTTGTAAAATGTGGAACCCACATTAAGAGGCATAGCACCATAGAAATGAAAGATATTTTTATGTCTTTGGCATCATTCTGCACAAGAATCCCACTCTTTGGCATGCTGTAGGAACAGTAGAGCTGTTAGCCTTGACACACTCAGGCAGGCGAGGCACTGGGTATTCAATTCACAGGGGAGTAGCTTTATCATTCTCAGCACAGGCCTGGGGAGTGGATAATTTACAGGGACGAAAAGATATAAGAACTGTTATGAAAAGGTGGTGGCAATCCCTTCATGCTGCTTCTCCTCAAGGACTGAATATAAGGCCAAAGCCTCCATCCACACTCCAAAGATGACACCAAAGGCCAGCCTGAGCATCCCTTTTCACTTCTTGGGGGAAATCTTGTGTTATTTCAGAACTGTTGATCTGAGCAAGCTCATGATGTGAAAAATATTGGAAGACCAACTGAAGTTTCAGTTATAGAACTCCTTTCTTGTAGTTAAAGTCTTAGAACTTCAACTGCTGTATCTCCATGGTTCTTCTTCCTCCCTCTTCCAAATACAACCCCCCCACCCCGCCCCACTAGGTTTATGTTGTCAATTAGGGGGCTTTGACAGTAGCCGTGGAAACAGCTACATTTTGCTTAAACTGCCTTCATGCATTCTTCCTATATGGCACCCTTTCTCTTTTCTGTTTAATTCACAGGTTGCCTTTTTCCTTCATTCCATGTGTACTCCCCCACACAAATAGATGGGTTGTATTTACAACCCATGTAAATACATTGGTTGTCGATGTCCAAGCTTGAAAAGCAAAGTTCAGAAAACATCTGCATTCGACATTTGTAACTTTGCTGGATAGTCTAACCAACAACTGACTTGAAAAACCTGGAAGAGTGAGTCATGCTTTGAGTCTCATCTCAGACACAAAAAGGGGTGACGCTTCCAAGTGAGCACAGCCCTCAGACCACATACAACTATGTTAGTGGGCCAAGACATTCATCCTTGTGCTTTCTTAGGTGATGTATCTGCATAAACTGTTGTCCTTTTCCTTACTGTATCCCACTTTGATATTTAATGTACTGTACTTATTATGTTTAGATGTTTTAGGAGGTATTTCCACAAACCAGGGTTCTTAATGTTATAGTAAGATACTGGAAAAATGAATTTTTAGGTCTAACTCTGGACCTCAGAACCAATCATTTTGTTTCCCATTATTTCTTATGGGAAAAATATGTTCAATTCTTGAACTTTTCAGTGTTTGAACATAGCTTTGGAATGAATTGAGTTTGACAACCCATTTAGTAAAAAATAAATGGCTAGAGCAGCTTAGCACTAAAAACATTAATAGCCAAGAATTCTTGTGATCTGTTGCTATATTCATATGATAAGAATTTATTTACATACTTAGGTCTTAAGCTAGATATACTATTTTCAAAGTTGGGGCCACTTTTTTGAAATGTGTCTTTGCTTCTCCCTGAGCGTATAGTTCAATGTCCGTCTAATAGTACTTGTGCTAAGGCTGGGTTCTCTAGAGAAGCAAAACCAGCGATGCTTCCATGTGTATAAGCAACAAGTCTATATTAAGAACACAGATGCAGACCAGGTAAGTAAGCCCAGCCTGACTCAAGTCTATGGTCAGATGCTAAGCTGGAGGTGACCCTTTCCTCTCATGCCACTGCCATGGCTGAGAAATCAGGAATTAGGAAGATACAGCAGAAGAGAGAGGATGAAACTGGAGATGAAGAAGGAAAACTAAGGCTGGAGGAGGTGCCAAGGCACACGGGCCATCAGATGCGAGGCTCTGGTATCGCTCAAGGCCAGCAAGTCACAGAGTGGGCTGCCAAGCCAGGTTCCAAGAAGCCAGATGCAAGGTCCAGACCACCAAGAAGAAAAGAGAAGAACAGGAAATTCTCCACGGCATCTATATGTGCATGTGATGTAGGCCACACCCCAAGGACATATCATGAAGCTGTGACCAGAGTAAGGGGTCACACTCCACCCAAGTCTTCTCACAATTGTATGGTCCATTATGTTAGGTCACATTGTGGCAGAAGCATTACTGCTAAATTACTGGGGATCCTGGCCCAGCCATGTCGAAACAAGATTTAACAGTCACAGTGCTCATTGGCTAGGTGGTGTCTAAATGAAAGGAAAGGAAGCCAGAAGTCCTGGGATCCTTCTGGTGATCATTCAGTCTCAAATTTGAAATGCTCGCTCTTCATCATCTGATGTCTTTACCTGACTACATTCAGAAAAATCTATATCCATCTTCTGGAACCACAGCCATTGTGTGGCAGGAAGAAAAGCTTTCTGGCTATTGATGTTGAACCACCTAAGTTTCAGGGATGTGTGGGAAGTGTGCTCTCATTTTGTGTAAATCACAGCTTAGTTTTAACTCTTGAATTACAAGAATCATAAACCCTAGTTATTCATATTGCTTAACTGCATAGTTAAGGAAATCAGTACAAATTTTCCCAACTGCACTCTAATTTGAGGTGAGCAAAATGCTCAGTGCTTGCTCTGAGGTCTGTGGGTCTTGTAAATTTCTCCTAGTTTCTGTGTGTTTGAGGTTGTGATCAGAAAAAGCTGGTCCCCTTCTCCTCCATTGTATTTTCCTAGCACCAGTTGATTTTTTTTAAGTCATGAAAAATTGCAGAGTATAGTAAAACACAGTGGTCTTAAAGTATGTTTTCTGGTTCAGCAGCAGCAGCATCTCCCGAGATCTTTCTAGAAAGGCAAACACTCTGACTCTACCCACACCTACAAAATCAGCATCTCTGGGGTGAGGACCAACTATTTGTGCTTCAGCAAGTCTTCCAGATAATGCACAAGCATATCAATGTTTAGGAACCACTTTCCTAAGAAAGTCCATGCATCATTTCCCAGCAGCCCAAATTGCCTGGTCAGGTCCAACACTCTTCTATTCTTCTTCTGCTGTCTCAAAATTCACCAGATTTCAGTAAAGAAAATATACATATTCAATCCTTTAGTCCATAGTTATTTCTATATGGTGAGGGTTTTCACCATGGTTGAAAAAAATGCCCTACAGAATACAATTGCAATATGTCTGGGCCAGACTACTCTCCTTTACATCATTCATCTTTAGAATATATTCAACATCCAAACAATGTGACAAAATGTCTATTTCAAAATAAGTTAGTCCTAAGTGTAAAAGAAAGAGAATATATTCAACAATCATAATATCATAGTTTCTAATCCAAGAGACACTTTAAGTAGATCGATTTTTTATTTTTAAAATTACGTGTTTCTAGAAAGAAAAAGGTTAATTTAATCACAGCAATGGAGGAAGGAAAACAAATAAGTTTCCTCATCTCTTTTTTGATCCCTTTGCATTTGTATGAAAATTGGCCAGAATTAAAGTCAAATGCATGTCTATTGCCTGATAATATCTGGACATGCAAAAAGAAAGCCTAAGACCTTGTTCTAACTAGTTGTGTGTGCTAACCACTCATGCTAACAAACTGGTGTCATCATTAGGATGTGTCAGTGCCTGGTCCCACAAAATTCTGTTATGCCCTATGCATAGTTATTAGACTCTGAGAAAACAAGATAATATTTGCTCCCTTCTTCAGATGTCTATTGCAAAAAAATGACACTTGCATGGAGCATGATTTGATAGCAATATCTGCAATCTGTCAGGAAGGGGAGAAGATCAATATACTTAATTTACTTGGAATAATTCATTGCTTAACTGAAGTCTTCAGTGAGAGCAGAAAAATTCCACACTAAACTAACTCAAGCACCTGAATCTAGAGAAATGCAGAGAATCCATTCTTTGAATGAGATGTGAAACAGAGTGTCTTGTTTTCATTAATGACTCCCTTGGCCCTGTCTTCCTTCAGATAGGGTGTTCATTCTGTCAGCCATTTTTCAAAGCAGGTGATGTATGCTATTGACTGAAATTTCCCTAGATATTCCCACCTGAGTGGATTATGTTGACTATCTGACCTTATCGTGGGGTGTGCTGCTCACACAGAAGGCAAATGTTTGGAGCTATATTCCACCTCAAGAGGTAGAAAAGTAATAAAGATTTATCTCTAGTACAAGGGGATGGGGGCTTTCATATTCTTTTGAAGAATAAGAAATGTATATTTCATGGGACATAACGGAGTGGAGTTGAGCCATGTAATAGCAACGAGAAAGAATCCATTGAAGGGTTTTGTTCTTTTTAATATACAATTCCACCTTTTATCTTTTTATTCCTGGACTATGGTGTGCATGTGCAATATTAGTGGAAGCCGTGTCAGTAGCGTTTCAAGTACCAGCAGGGTCACTTGTGGTGGACAGGTTTCAGTGGACCTTCCAGACTAAGAAAGAGTAGGAAGAAAGAAGGGGCAATCTACTTCTAAAATTTTGACAATGAAAATGTTACAAAGCACAATAGAAAACTGCCCAGTGTAGAGATGGAAGGAGACCCTCCTTTGTTGGAAGGCATTCCAAAGGCAGAGAGTGACTGTGAACATGGACTCAAACGTGCCCATAATTATGAGATAGTACAGAACTTGGCGACCTTTTGTTAGGCTCTACATGGGGCCATCCTACTGTTGCACGTGGTAAGTGCTATTGGGTCTGTTTCCACTTACAAAAACCCTAGGAATAACTTTATAAAATCATGCCTGGTTGTATGCCATCATCACAATCACAATTTTTGAGCCCACTGTTGCACCCACAGTCTCAGTCCGTATCATCATGGGTCTTCCTCTTCTCCGCGGACCCTTTACTTTACCAAACATGATGTCTCTTTCTAGGATTGGCCTCTTTTGATAACAGGTCCAAAGTAGGTGTTTTGAAGGCTCACCATTCTCCCTTCTAAGGAGCGTTCTGGTTGTACTGCTTCCAAAACAGAATCATATGTCCTTCTGACAGTATGTGTGTGTGTGTGTGTATACTATTGAAACATCATAACTCAAATGCATTAAAGTTTTGTTCATCTTTCTTATTCTTTGTTCAACTTTCACATGCATTTGAGGCAATTAAAAACATCATGGCTTGCACTGCATATGTTTTAGTCATCAAGGTGATAATACACTTTAAAGGGATTTAATTGCTTTAATACACTTTAAAGGGATTTTGGGTTGCAATACTCCCTTTAATTTTTTGATTGCTGCTTCCATGACCACTGACTGGAGATCCACACAAAATGAAGCCCTTGCCAACTTCAACGTTTTCTCCATTTATTGTGCTACTACCCGCTTGCCTAGTTGTGAGAACTTGGTTTGCACTGAGGCATAAACCACACTGCAGCAAGTATGGTGTGATGGGTAGGTTTGTTATGCCAACATGGCTACAGAAGATTGATGGGTCTGTTGTGACGGCACAGCCAATGAACACATGGGATGAATTGAAGGGCAGAGATAGGAAGGGCTCAGTGAGCCCCACCCTCTCTCTTGCTTCCAGATCTTCGGACCAGAGAGCTGCCTTGTTCATCCTGTGCCTCAACTTCCAAACAACACTATCCGTGGGACACCGAATCGTGGACTGTGGAGCTGTGAGTTGAGGTTCCTTCAAGTCCTACTTCGCCACGCTCCTGAGATATACATCTCTTGAGCTGGGGACTGTTGGACTTTGTCATCTGGCTGACTGTTGGTGACCTGCTCTGCTGTTTGCTGCCTGTGACCAGGTAGCCTGAATTGCTCTACAGAGGACTACTCAGCAGCCCTCAAGACTTGAAAGACTGCTAGTCTTCTAGTTGCCTCATGCAAGTGAGTTGCATGGAGCAATCTGTACTCTTTATAGATAGTTAACTGTTTCTTTCTTATCTTATATACCTTTCTCTCTATATAAATATATAAAAAGAATTACTAGTGTTCTGATTTTATTTCTCTAAGAGAACCCTCCCTGACACACATGGCTGTCCACTTGACTTCCTACTACAGTCCCAAGGCTTTCTCTAGCCAAGCTCTTGGAGTATTTGCTCAGCATACAGATTGATTAAGTACAGTGAAAGAAGAAACCCTGACATACAACTTTCCTGATTTTAAACCACACTGTAGTCTCTCGGTCTATTCACAGTTTTCTCATGCGCACAATGAAGTGCTCTGGACTTCCCATTCTTCTCAAGGCTGCTCATAGTTTGTTATGATTCACACTGCTGGATGTCTTTGAATAGTCAATTCACAAAAAGGTTGTGCTGTTGAAAAGAGTATTTGTGATGAAGAGATCATTCATCCTACAAAATTCTATCATGTGATCGCCAGTTTCAGTTCTAGCATCAAGTTGATATCTTCCATTCCTCTTTGATCCCAAGTTTTGCATTCCAGTCTCCATCTTGAATGCATGTTTAATAAATTTAAGACTGAAGATATTGGTAAAATTCTTTAATTTATACATCACTAGCTTTAGTAGTTGGTGCATAAATTTTAATAGCATATTGACTGGATTTCCTTGAATTTGAATAGCCATCTTACCACAGGCACCATTATATTTCAAGATTGATCTTAAACTGTCCTTGTTGATGATGAATGCACTGCCATTCCTCTTGAGTCTGTCATTCCTGACATGGTAAAGTAGATGATTCTCTCTTTTTAAAAAAAGTACTGTTATTGGGGACTCTTACATCTCTTATCACAATCCATACATTCCTCCAGTGTGTCAAGCACATTTGCACATATGCTGCCATCATTTTCAAAGCATTCTCTTCCCACCTGAGCCCCTGATATCAACTGCCCATTTCTTCCCCCATCATCTCTGATGAGGGATAACTATGAAGGTATAAGTTATAGATTATTATTTCTATTTTTTATATCATCCTCCATTGCTCCTCACCCACTTTTCCATTTTTTGTCCCTCTGGAAAGGGGTTCTAGGTTGGGCCTTGTGATTGATTCCCACTCTCTCTCCCTACCCTCCCTGAATCCTTCTGCTATCTATACTCTCCTTGTTGGCGCTGAGAGGTTTATCTATCCTGGATTCCCTGTGCTGTGGCCTCTTATCTGTAGCAGTATGCATGCTTTCATCTAATCCAATTTTTAAGGTTGAACTGAGGTCATGATAATGGGGTGAAGGAAGCACCAAAGAACTAGAGGAAAGTTGTATGTTTCACCAGTGCTACACTGCATCCTGACTGGCTCATCTATTCCCTGTGACCCCTCTGTGAGAGAATGTCCACTTGTCTACATGTGGGCGTTGGATCTCCAACCATATGATTGTCTATCAACTCCTGGAATCCTGTTTTTGTTAATGTCTTAACTGCAACTTGTATGACTTCCTTCTTTAGAACCATTGGTTCTTGATTGTATTCTACTTATTGAAATGCTTGAATGTCAAACAGGTCTTTTTGATGTAGTGACTTGTAGTAATTTACCCATAGGATATTTTAATGTTGCCACTTAAAGCTTAAAAATCATTTTATTGAGGGTTCATCCAACGCTTATCATGATCAATACATACATCAATTATATGCAGGCCACA